>VUQH01022063.1:2936-27740 GCA_015106775.1 Etroplus canarensis | reverse complement strand
CTGGTGCTGCGGCTGGGCGGTTTCTGGGAGCTCCGATCTCGGCTTGCTGTGTGGACCGCGACTTCAGTCCTCGGCGTCGCCTGATGCCGGTGGCCGGGGAAGAGGACATCGCGGGCGGGGTTGTGCTGGGCTGGAGGCGGGCCCTGGCCGGCCGGCACCACCCTTGTATGGGGCACCGGGTCCTGGGGGAACGCTATATCATTTTACCGTGTATTTTATATATAGTTGAATTGACAATAAAGTCATCTAATCTAATCTAATCTAATTTGTGTTAAAAAGTTGTTGATTAGGTGAAGTAACTGGTGAGTGTATATCTACATGTAAATTATGTTAAGTTGCATGTTGACAGTATGTGTACAAGCCTCTGGACAATGTAAATTGAGAGTTCCCAAATGGTAGGGTGGCACAGTGGTGCAGTGGTAAGCTTACAGTAAGGAGAAGTCTGAGTGTGAAAACTCCTGGTCATCTAAAGATTTTGCAGATGTGTTGCAGTTAGTAGCATCTTCTGTCTTTTCGGAAACTGTCTATAACTGTCATGTCAACCAAGACATGACAGTTATAGATAGTTACACTACCGCTCAAAAGTTCGCAATGTTATTGTTTTCTAAAGAAAAACACTTACACCTTACACCTGCATAGTTGTGGCGCTACACTTTCTTGCTGTTTATTCTCTTGATACTTATGTATGCTGAATGGAGTGCCTGTAAAACAAGGAATTTCCCCCCAGGGGATTAATAAAGTATTCTGATTCTGATTGATTCCGATTCTGAACACATTTTCATGCATTTCACAAACAATTTCAAAAAGAATTTTATCCACTTCACAAACAACTGAAAGGAATCAGATGATTTAAAGTGAGCTACATTTTTGCATAGAGGCCTATTATCAGCAGCTGTCAGTCCTCTGCATCAGTCTCCTGATATGGCTGCTAAACCAAGTTAATCATTTTAGAGGACTCATTGATTATTAGAAAACCATTTTGCAATTGTCTTGCTCAGCCAAAAATCCGTTGTACTAATAAGAGCGCGACAAAGGAGCGTGGCATTTTTTTATGGTAGTTTAGTATCTGAAGCATCAGCAGTTGTTTGTTTGTTTACAGGCTCAAAATGGCCAGGAAGAAAGAACTTTCTTTAGAGACCCATCAGTCTATTGTTATGCTTAGAAAGGAAGGCTATTCAATTTGAGAAACTGCAAGGAAACTTAAAATCTCTTACTATGCTGTTAACTACTCCCTTCAGTGAGCAGTAAAAACTGGCTCTAACAAGGACAGAAAAAGGAGTCGGAGGCCCTGATGCACAACTGTGCAAAAAGACAAATATCTGAGAGTGTATAGTTTAAGACATAGACGCCTCACAGGTCATCATCTGGCAGCTGCACTAAATAGTACCCATTCAGCATCAACAGTGAAGAGGTGACTTCAGAATGCTAGACTTCATGGCAGAATTGTCAAGAAAAAGCCATATTTTAGACTGGCCAACAAAAAGAAAAGACTGAGATGGACAAAAGAGCACAGACATTGGAAGACTGGAAGAAGGTGTTGTGGACAGATGAGTCCAAGTTTGAGGTCTTTGCATCAAACAGAAGAACATTTGTGAGACACAGAACAAATAAAAAGATGCAAGAACAGTGCTTAATCAAACATGGTGGAGGCAGCATGATGGTCTGGGGGTGCTTTGGAGATGGTAAAATAGGAGATTTGTACAGAGCCAAAGGGACCTCAAGGAAGAAAAGCTATCACAAGATTTTGCAATGCCATGCCATACCATGTGGACAGCATTTGATTGGGGCCAATTTCATCCTACACTAGAATAAGGACCCAAAACACACCTCCAAAATGTTTCAGCAATATTTAAAGAATGAGCAGTCAGCCAAAATTCTGACTGTAATCAAATGACCAGCACAGTCTGTGGATCTGAACCCTATTGAGCTATTGTGGGAGCAGTTTGACCATATGGTACGGAGGAAGACTCCATCAAGCCAATCCATCATGTGGGAGATGCTCCAGGAAGCATGAGATGAAATCTAATCAGATTACTTTGAAAAACAGACAGCTAGACTGGCTTAGATCTGCCAGGCTGTAAAACGTGCTGTAAAATGCAACTTTTCGATAAAGGCAAAGTTTGAAGAAGACATTCATCATTTCCATTAAATCATTATTTCTAACTCTGACAATGTCAGCAATTGCTTTTTTCCTATTCAGACTAATTTCATGTGTGTTTTCATAGAAAAAAAGAGAATTTCCAAGTGATCCCAAACTTTTGAGCGGTAGTGTACATTAAGAACAAAGTTCTACATAAGAATAGCAACAAGACACACCTGTTACAACCAATGTTGACTAGGGAGAGGTGTCCTTTTACTGTTCGGTCAAATTTAGACATAAAGGTAATCTTATATGCTACCTGAGAAGACAGCTTTTAACTAAATTTCAGTGTTTAGAAGTCTGGTAAAGGCATCTTCTCAGTGAGTTTTTGCTGAGTGGACAGTAGTTTCTTTTGAAAATATACAAAAGCAGGGCAGAGTTATATAGTTTTGTGTGTTTTTCTTTTATTAAATGCATTACAGTTACTATGTTCAGTCCAACCTTCGGCTGCTTCTTTGCATTTTCTCCAAGGGGTCGTCACAGTGGATTAATCCGCATCAGTAATTTGGCTATGTTCATTATAATTAATTAAATTGAAACAGCCATCTCACTGGAGTGTTAAATGACAGTTGAGCTCTATGGCTCCCCAAATCAGTATACAGGCAAATTTTCTCGGTAGAATTAATAGTTTATGGTTAATTTGGTCTTTTCGCTATATAAACAGATATTAAGAAGGAGATATCAGACCTGTCCATTAACTCTAGCAACTTTCTGTTTATTTCCCAGTACGTGAACCCAGCATTTGAACGGATGATGGGCTACCACAAAGGGGAACTGATCGGAAAGGAACTGACTGAACTTCCCAAGAGTGACAAGAATAGAGCTGACCTATTGGACACCATCAATACCTGTATCAAAAAAGGAAAGGTCAGTCCCATATTCATCCATCTCCATTTGACCCATCTGTGAAATATGACAATGTTCCATATCTCGACTGCTTTGTTGTCTCTGAAGGAATGGCAGGGCATTTACTATGCCAGAAAGAAGTCAGGCGACAGTATACAACAGCATGTGAAGATAATGCCAGTCATCGGCCAAGGAGGGTATGCTATTTTAAACAACCAATAGTTGTTACGTTACAGTTTCTGGAACGATATCCCTGACAGATTCCTATTCTGTTCCTCACAGGAAAATTCGACATTTTGTAGCCATCAAGAGACCTCATTTTGACAACAATAATCAGGTGAGTGAAATCATGATCTAATCAAGTGCCCCGATCCTTTTAGTCAAGCAAAGATCCAAGGCAGGAGTGATTGTTTCCCTCTGTTCCTTAGCAAGATTATACAATTAGTCAAATTTCATGAAACTTGGTGAAAAGGTGGCATATAAAGAAGAAGAACCCACTGAATTCAGATGCAGATCTAGATTGCAATATAGGGCTCTGGCTTTGGCAGAGGATGCCAAGGCTAATTCTCATACGGTGGGACTAGTGCAGTAGTGATTTACTTAAAACCCATAGTGCAATAGAGGTTCTTACAAGGAGTCAAACAGGAACTTTGACGATAGAGGCTAGAAATTTAAAGCAGATATTTAATAGATATGTAGTCACCCAGATACTCTGGGCAAAAATTTAGACCTGGATCATTCTTTGCTTAAGTGCTTAAATGTAAGCACATAATATCATAAAGGTATTATGACGCATCAAAGGTTAGGAGTAGGTTATTGTTTAGGCTTTGTTAAAGCCACGTTCTTTGAAAAAGAAAACCTTCTTTCAAGTGAAGTCTTTTGCATTTATTTGGCATTAGGACCAATAAACTAGTGCCATGGTGAGGCATCTGTTGTCTGCCCACAGCTCCACAATTAAATTAACAAGCATTGCTACTCCTCCTACAATATTGCTCAGATTGTGCTGAAACATACACACAGTAATCACCTAATGGGTCTTTACTCAAATAGTGCTCAAGGTCAATGTCGTGGTCACATTTGTAGCTTTACAGGCACTTCTAAATTTTCACAATAATCACTACTCCCAAGAGTATTGGTTTGTATAGTCTATAAAAGTGCATAAAATGAGTCATCTATACATACATGCCACCACTAGGCTTATTTTATGCAAAATAATGTCTTAAGTTAGGCTTGGGCTATTCAGGAACTAGGGTTGAGTCTCCTTGACTTCTCAGTGGATTTTGACTCTCATAAGTTTATGCAATACAAAAAAAATGACCAAAAAACAAACTTATGACTTTCTTCCTGTACTTTGCACATTGGAACAGCCTGTGAAATGTTATGGATCATGAGCCGGATGAGCTACAACATCACTGACATTCTCATCTCTTAAAAGAGTCCCATTCAGGTGTTCCAAATAGCCAAAAAACTACAAAATGGGGGGAGATGTTGTTTAAACCCTCACTCTAGATGGGTCGCCAGTGGTCTGCTGGATGTTATGAGGTTAAATCACTTTTTCTCAAATGTGCCCAAATGGTTAATTTGCAGCCCTAAATGAGTCACATTTAGCTCCTACAAGCAGCTGTTTGAAGGGAGGGAAAGCTGCAAATTGTTATTAACAAAAGATTTCAACTTAAATACCTGATCTTCTGTTGTGGAGCTTAAACAAATCTCAGTCTCTTAGCAGCCCTAGTACTGCAGTGCAATTTGGCCCAATCAAGTCTGGTGAAGAAATATGCAAGAGTCCAAACTGCTCACGGTCATGGATTGCAAAGGCTAAAGTGTCAGATTTACTTCAATACCTCAATGGAACATGTGCACTCACTGGCTTTGATCATTGTTGAGCAGCGTGCACAGCTACTCTAAAGCAGGTGTGTCGCTGCTCTCAGCTGGGTTCCCTGCCAATAACACTATGCTAAGCTACAACTAAGCACCAGGATCTCCCACTAAGGCCTTAGGAAGGCGAACAGCCAGGCGCCAGGGCTATTTATACCCTGGGCAAAGCTCCACAGGCACTAGCTTTAGCTCTTTGCTCTCTTTCATCATGTGTACATAAGGTGAGTCAGCTGTTAGCATCTGCTTGCCAAAGCCAAATGGCACTCATTCCTGCTTGTTGGGGCTGGGGCATATCCTTAGACATGGCAACACCTGATCCCATTCTACAGTCATCCCCCACAACCTAAATTGTGCAGTGTCAAACTGCAAGGTTTTATCCCTGTGTTGCCTTTGAATTTTGTTCCTTTTTACCAGAAATTAAAGAAGGGAATCGTTACAAAGAAGGACGAACAGTTTAGCACTGGATGGCATTTTTGATCTAAATCATGACCTGAGGCATGTGGTACATCTTCACTGAGATTATCTGTTTGACAACTCAAGGCCACAAAGGCCATTTCAGGATACCACTGATGTGATATGGTATCCTTGCTTAAGCTGTTTTCCTCTAAGTACTTAAAACCCCACATTACTTCTCGTATTTTCCCACCCAGATGTTTGGCTGTAGACCATGGTTTCCATTTCATTGTGTTGTTTAGTTAGCGCTCCAAACTTACAGCAGGTTCAGGGTCAGTTTTGTTTGTCTTTCCCTCTCGATTAGGAGACATCATAATCGCAGCTATTACAAGATTTAGTCAAGATGTTTTTTTAGATGTCTGTTTGTGTTTTGCAGCCCAAGAAGCCCATTAAAATGCAGCCAGCTAAATCTGGCAACCTTGTATGTCATTAGATATGCTTACATTCTCTTAATCCTATTTATTCATGGGTCACACAAGGGACTTAATGACAGAAACTTTTAATGGGGTATATATAAAAAAAGCCAAAAAGCACATCTATGAGAGGAAAATGGATTCTAAAAAGGAAACATATTCAAATGTCTGGGGGATTGCTTTTATTGTTCTGTAAAAAAACATTATCTTAAGTATGTACAAGAAAATGAATTACAGTATAAACAATGTTTGTATATACAGTTGTGAAAAAGAACATTTTCACAGGACTGCAATTCTGTGAAAAACTAAGAGCAAACGTATTGCTTCCATAGGAATTAGGAGGATAAGTAGCAACCAGATGCTGCTAATCAAATGCACTTAATTAAATGATCATCAGCCAGTGTGACCACCTCTATAAAAGCAGAGGTTTTGGCAGTTTGCAAGAATAGAGCATTCAAGTGTGTGTTAATGTAATGCCAGAATCTTCCCAGGAATAGATGTCCCAGTAAATTCACCCCAAAGTTCTCAGAGAAATTTTTAAAAAATACCAAAAGCTACAGCTCAGACTCCACAGGCCTCTATTAGCATGTTAGATGTTAAAGTTCATGCAGTACTGAACAAATGTGGCTTGTTTGGTACGGTTACCACAAGACAGAAAAAAAGAACATGGCAGCATGGGTTAGGATTCTAAAAATGCATCTGACAAAAACACAAGACTTCTTGAATATGGTCCTTTGGACAGACAAAAACAAAGTGGAGATATTTGGTCACAATGCACTGCACCACATTTGCCCGAAACATATCAACACAAAAATCTCATACCAATTGTAAAGCATGGTGGTGGTGAGGTGGTGATTTGGGCTTGTTTTACAGCCACAGAACCTGGGTGTCTTGCAGTCATTGGAAGGACCAAAATGCTCTAGAATCAAACATGAGACCATCTGTCCAACGGCTAAAGCTTAACCCAAACGGGATCATGGAGCAGGACAGTGGTCCCAAGCATATCAGCAAATCAAGGTCTTGCAATGGTGGGACCTTAAGAGATCTGTGCATAAATGAATACCTGCAAACCCCAATGAACTAATGCCATGTTGTAAATGAGAGTGGGCCAAAATTCCTCTACAATCATATGAGAGACTGATTGCAATTACTTCAAATTTTTCCTGCTAAAGGTTTTTCTTCAAGCTATTGAATAATGGAGTGTACTTCGTTTTTCAGGGCTGCATGTAGTCATCATTACATAAACATGCAGGTTGCACTGTCAGCAAGTTGTAGAGGTGCAGTGAAGTCACTGGGTAAGGAAAATCTCCTTTAACCTGATTAGAGGCTTTACACATCCACATAACCTGAGTGTGACTAACAGGATGTACTGTACGGCTGTAACCTGCATGAATGTGCATTATTACGAACCTGAGGAAAGAGGCTTCAAGCTTCAAATCACCCTATTATTGTAAAGGTATGCAGGTCTGAGAGATCAAATTCAATTAGCCTAATGACAGATATATAACTTTTATGATTCTATTTGTCTTTTTAATATTTAAGTATAAAAATCAGAATCAGAATACTTTATTAAACCAAGGGGCAAAATTGCTTACATTACAGATGCCCCATTAAATATATGAAGAAAATATGACAGTAAAATTATATAAACCCTATATGCAAGAAAGTGCAGTAAATACTCCAAAGTTAAACAATACTATATATAATATATACACAATATGGCAATGGGAAATAGTCTAGGTGTGCATAGGAAGTACTGTAGTTCTAATGTGTGATGGTACATCATTGTGGGATGATACTATTGCTGAACGTGTTCCTGTGTCTGTCCAGCTCTTCATTGAGAAGGTGTGAAGGATTGTCCTTAACTTGGACAGCATCCTCATTTTTAACACCACTGTCAGAGAGTTAAGCTCCACACCCACAACGATACTGACCTGGCAGATCAGATTGTTGAGTGTGTTGGTGTCTGCTGGCCCAGCACACCACAGCATAGAGGATGGCACTGGTCTGTAAGTTACAGATAGTTTGCGCCCAGAGAATTATATAAACTTCACTCAATCAAGATTCAAAAAGGCTATTCTATTCTATTCTATTCTGTTCTTACAGTAAGTAGCTTGCTACTGTGTCATCCAGTGTGCTTAATTGTGCTAGTTTTTGGTCCTTCAGTTAGGAAATGCTGGGTCAATGTGTCACAGAGACAGGGCAGTTTAATAAAGTATATTGCATCACAATTGAGGCTAGTCCAGTTGTTGTCAAACTGTAGGGCAGACCCCACTGGTAGGGCGCAGAGCCACTGCAGGTGGAGCACGGACAACCAGGCGAAAAATATGAAGTGAAACTAAAGTGAATAGATGTGTTTTTATATGAAAAAGAAAGAGGCACAAGTTTACTGATGTGATTGTGCTGATAATAAGCATCTTTACTTAAGTAAAATTCAGTGTGGATCTTTTTTTATTGTTAGTGGTTGATAAAATTCTGAGGTGTGGAACGTGCATTTTTCTGTGGTGTGGGACACAAACTTTTTTCAGCTTCTGAAGTGAAGTGAAGCATGAACCACTGAGCTAGCCTAAACCGCTAAATTTATATTAAATTTCCTACTGCCCAGTTCCTAAGAAAGTACCCTGCACCTATACATTTTATGGTATGCCATTTTTTTATACCTTCACTAGGCATAATGTTTTCAGGTTTTCTGTCCATCCGTCTGTCCGTCTAGTTACCACTACAGCAGCTGACTTGTTTGCTGGATCTTTACCAAATTTCATGTGGTTAATATCTATGATGGGTAGAACATCTGATAATGTTTTTGAGGTTGTGTGGTCAAACATCAAAATCAAACAGGGTTGTCAATGAAAATATTGTTGCCACATAAAGAGATGACTGGGCTGCTGGATGATTGCCAGTATTTATATGGTTAATCAGCATGTTTGGTAGAAAAACTGATAACATTTTTTAGGTCATGGGGTCACAGGTGAGCAATAAAGGAGGTTGTCGATGAAAATCTCTTTACAGTACCAAACAAAGGAGCTGTCTGGGCTGCTGAATCCTCACCAATATTTGTAAGGTACCTTTTGTACCTTCAGCTGCTCCCTTACATTTTCCCCAAGGGGTCACCATAACAGGTAATCCACATCGGTGATTTGGCAGAGGTTTTACACCTGATGTCCTTTCTGATGCAACCCTCCATGGGGAGAGGGGCTTGTGTTCCCACCTAGAATTGGACCAGGGACCTTTTTCTTGTAAGGTATACAGTATATGTATACCACTACACTATGGGGACACTGTAAAGTCATTCACTGTGATAAGTAAAATAAATGTCAAATGTCAAGGTAAAATGCATCTTCAGTATATAAGTTCTGTAGGAGCTGATTCAGTTGTAAAATCCATCAAAATTTGTGTGGCGGTTATCTATACGAGGTGTGATGAGTGGAAGAAATTAAAGACCAATAGCAAAGTTAAAAAAAAAACCACTACTGGAGCTGACTTGTTTGCTGGATCTTTTCCAAACTTCGTGTGGTTAATACCTAGGATGTGTAGAAGAGCTAATAACATTTATGGAATTATGGTGTCAAAGGTCAAGGTAACACAGTGTCAGATTTAAGGTGGAGGCATACCGGTCGAGTTCTAGGCATTTCATTACTTAGCACATAAATCAGATTTGACCAGATGGGTTGGTAACCCCCTGCAGGTTTTGTGGAGCAGTCCTTTCCCTAATGTTTTAGCCATTTTACTCAATTGCTTTGATACTGTATTCATCAGTGAATTTATCACTCACAGTACTTGTACTGAGAAAATGAAACATGATGCTTCTGTAAAACTTCATAGTAATGCTCCTTGCAAATGATACAGACAGTTGAGATGAGATTTAAAAACAATAAATTAAGTCTTTCAGCAATAGAGGTAATCTTGCCAGCATGTTGCTTTTAAAGAGCCCCAAATTAGGCTGATTATATTCAGCACAGCAAAGGCAAACCTGCAGTGCACACCTCCACTTTAATCATCTCCTGTTTTCTGTCTACCAGCTCCACAAGTTCAACAAGGAAGAGAGATGTAGTGGGGAGCATTCTCACTCAGGTAACTTACAACAGTTATTTTTTTCCTTTTCCATATTTGGTAATTGCAAGGGTATATTTTTATGTAATGATGATTTTCCCAAACCTTATAGAAGCATTATTTAGAATAGACTCAGTTTGTAGTTACCATTTTTATTTGGAAAAGGTAACATGCAGAAGTCCGAAACTACAAAAAAATAAAGTGCAAAGTGAAAAATGTAACTGTTTGTGGCAGAGAAAATCAAAATATTTGAGCAGCCATAAATACAGTGTGGTAAACTGGTGCAGGAAACACAAAACACATTCATGTAATACCAAATGTATGCATGTGAAAAGTGCTGCTGCACACGATTTTAAACATTTGTATTAAATATATTGTATAGCTGTTTTGCCAAGTGAGTATTTAGACTTTTAATAACAACATAAGGGTACAAAAGGTTTAGAATGAAAATACACTCATCAGCCCCTTCATTAGGTATTCTGCTTCAGCTGCTTCTTTACACAATTATCTAATCACCCAATGACATGGCAGCAATTCAGGGCATTTAGACATGTAGACATAGTCAAGACTACCTGCTGAAGTTCAAACTGAGCATTAGAATGTGGAAGAAAGGTGATTTAAGTGACTTTGAATGTGCCATGGTTGTTGTTGCCAGACTGGCTGGTTTGAGCATTTAAGAAACTGCTAATCTGCACAGAGAACTACCACTCACTACCCAGTGAAAAATATTAGGTAACTTAAGCTTTAAAAGAAATACAGTGAAGTAATATTACAAATACAATATTTGCATCCAAAATTTAGTGGAGCTGAAGTAGAAACAGCGTATTAAAGTACATTGCTAGGGTACTTTAGGAAAGTACTTGTGTAAATGTACTTTGTTAATTTTCATCACTCATGAGATCAACGGTACTCTAGCTCAATGGCATCGTTGAGGGGCACCATTACATTAAATCATTTTGACTTTTTTTCTTTTTGCCAAAAGTAAATAAATTCCACGTTTCTTATTATTCTTCATTCTTTCCATCTACAGAGTGTTATTCTCTACGACACAGAGACAGAAGAAAAGACTCCGTTGACACCAGATCAGTGAGCTCCCGTAGTAGTGATGGTAAGGCTTTTTAAAATGCATCATGTGCTTTTGAGCATCTGTTTGAATGGGTACAACTCTAACTTTTGTCATTCTAAAGGAGAGAGCAACAGAGCTGTAGAAAGAATTTTTTTAAAAATGCAATGTGAATGCAGTAAAGGGGAGAACACGCAATAAGAATACATACAGAAAACAATGAAGAATGTGGGGATGAGTGGCAATAGCAAATGAGAGTGAGTCAGACTGTGTTATGGTAGGTACTTGAACTAAAGAGATCCTACAGAGAGATGCTGTGGGCTGATGACATGCATACTTCCCTACTCAACTCACTTTGACGCAGCTGCTGCTATTTTAAGGCATCTCAGCTGTGTGCTGCTTCTTCTTGAAACATTTGCTGTTGTTCTTTTTCTTTTCTTTCATTCATGAGCTTTTTGATGAAGGCTATGAGCAGACATATGGTTTTATTATATTCTGTTTGCATTAATAGTCATCACAATACCAATATCCTAAACATTACTTTTTAAATTGCAGCTCCCAGTTTACAGAATCGAAGATACTCCTCTGTGGCCAGGATTCATTCCATGACCATTGAGGCACCAATAACAAAGGTATGCTGCTTTTAGAATTCAGTCATTTTGCATCCAATAAAAATAAGCAATGAGCGGGGAAGTATAAAGCTTTTTTAGACCACTGGACTAAAGGACTGATAAGCTAATGCCATGGCAAGGTGTGCATCATCTGGCTCTCCATCCACAGTTCCTAAGAATTGCTACTCCTTCTACAGCATTGGTCATAGTTTTAATTAAACTTGCACAGATTGATCAACTAATAGGTGGTCCCTCAAAGTCTAGGTTATATTTGTCATGTTATGGGCACTTTTCCATTTTCACAAGAATCACTACTTCTCCTAGCATATTGTTCAGATTTTAGTGAACCTTGCTTATAGTGATCAACTAATGAGTCTTTACCCAAACTATGATCAAGGTCAAGGCTATATTTGTTGTTTTGTCAGCATTTTTCCATTTTCACAAGAAATACTACTCCGTTTGTCAGATATCAGTGAAATCTGCATACAATAATCACCTATTGGGTCTTTACCTGAATTTTGCTCAAGCCCAAAATCAATGTCACATTTGTCATCTTTTAGGGCACTTTTGTATTTTCACAAGAGTCACTACTTCTCCTAAAGCATTAGTCAGATTTTAGTGAAACTTGCACACAGTGATTATAAAAATTCTATCACTTTCTTTCTTTACTTCACACATTACAATAACCTGTGAACTGTGATGGCTCATGGCTCATGAGCCAGATGAGCTACTGTGTCACTGGAATTGTTTTTTTTAGTAGTAGTTTTTCACTAATGACAAATAGTAGTTTTTCATTTACAATGAAATACTCTTTAAAAAATATACTGTACTATAACCCAACCAGCAGGATGTTTACATATCCATCCTGGAGACAGCTGTGTCCGGAGACAATATGTTGATAGGTTGTCTGTCCATCCCTCAGTAATTGCATCCATAAATCTGTCTTTCCCATTCATGAATGCCTTCAGGGAATTCCATTCCATTTGGTAAAACTGTCCACTCTGGCTCATCACTGAACTTAGATGAATTAACAGGTCAAAGGTTACTGCAACATCAGAAAACATATTTTCAGCTCATCCAGCTGAAGGAGTGATGACATGGCAAAGGGTTCTTCATCTGTTCATCAGTCTTACTGTCCATTTGTCCATCCACAATTCAGAAAAATTGCCATCCCTCCTACAGTATTGGTCACATTTTAGGGGAACTTGCACTCAGTGATCCTAACGGATCTTCACCCAAATGTGCTTAAGGTCACATATACTTTTCCATGTTCACGAGAACTGGATTGTAATGTTAATAAAATAAGTGTTTGCTCGTGCCCCTCTCAGCTCTGTTATTAGGCTTATTTATGTCTTAAGCTAGGTTAGGGCCAGTCAAGAAGTAGAGTTGTTGTCATGGATGTGACTGTTTGTGAGCTTTCTTGACTTCTCAGTGGATTTTAGTTCCTATTAGTCTATGCAATATGTAAACAAACCCCGAAATGAAAGCCTTCAGAATTTAGAGCTGATCTGGGTTCTCTGGAATCTCTATGGTGTAGCAACAGTTTTAACCCTGGGCACTCTGCAGGCTGGATCATATCCTGGCAGTAAGTCTCATTAGCTCACTTTGCCTCCTGCTGCAGGTCCTGTGATGTTCTTGTGTATTCTAGAAGTACCCTAGCTATATTTGGCTATTACAGCCCACAGAAGATTTCCACAGCATCACATGTACATTTTGATAACACACCCACAAACAAAGGAGCACTCAGTTATGGCAGAGGGCTCTGTGTCCTTGTTCTTTTTTCACAGTGTCTGTTTTGTAGGAGAATATTGAATGCTCTTTTCCCTCATCCCCAGGTCATTAACATCATCAACGCAGCCCAGGAGAGCAGCCCAGTAACAGTAGCCGAGGCTCTGGACCGTGTGTTGGAGATCCTGAGGACCACTGAACTCTACTCCCCTCAGCTCGCCTCCAAAGAAGATGACCCACATACAAGTGACCTGGTTGGGGGTCTTATGAGTGTAAGAATCTCGTAGTATACCCTACGCTTAGATGCTCATTCATAAGTTTAGGTGCCTGAAACACTTTCCAACCATATGTCAGAAGTGATCTCTTTTTAGTCCCACTGTCAAATTGTTCTTGGCATTTTTTGTTTAACCAAGAAATGTTTTGCTTCCAAAATCACGTGGCTCATCATTAGCTAAAAATTGCAAACAACTGATCAGATATGACTCAAAAAAGAGATGCCAATCCGTGGTGGATCCCTACTGAAACCCAGACATGGTTATCAGACAGAGGACATGACTATATAAAGACTATCATATGAGAGCAAACTTAAGCTTTCTTTTAGGCCTATTGTATTTACTTAGCAAAAGATTTGGAAAACTTGCATTCAAATATAATATATTTGGCCTTTATATATTAAATCCAAATCCAGTAACCTGCTCTGATAATTGTATTTTTATTTTGAAGTTAGAAAACATCATACTACCTTCCTCATTACTAATGTGCCCCACATTGCTCCACACAAACATAGTGTTTGCAATGCATTTAGTTTGTTGGACACCCTACCATAGACTGTATGTAAAAGATGGACCTAGCCACTGTAGCATTACCCAGTGATTTGGTTAGCGAGGTCCATCCATTACTCATTATGTTGCTAAATGTTACAGGGTGGCTAGTGCAGCTGTCTCTCAACTCGGAGGTTCCTGATTTGAACACCAGCTGGGGCCTTTCTGTGTGGAGTTTGCGTGCTCTCCCTGTGCCTGGGTACTCTAGCTTCCTCCTACATGCCAAAGACATGCTTGTTAGGTTAAATGGTGATTTTAAATTTGAAACTCTGGGGATTTGGCCAAAAAGCTTCTTATACCACTGAATTGATATCTTTGCTAGGGTGGACATGAATAGATATCTGTCACTGTATGTTAGCCCTGCAATAGACTGGTGACCAGTCTAGGGTGTACCCTTGACAGATCTATGACAGCTGGTGTAGGCTTCAGCCCCAGGTGATCCTGAACTTGATAAGCAGAAGAAAATGGATGGATGAATTCCTTGAGTTATCACTTAGTACAACCAAATTCCTTCTGGAAACCAATCTCCTTTCTACGCTGCCATCTGCATATATAGAAATTATTTTTTCAAAAAGTTCTTAAAAATTGTCCTAAATTTGTCCCAAATAAGGGTTTTAAGTTACCCTTCAATCACCATCTTTCCTGTTGCTGAATTCACCAATATGTTTTAAAGTGCCAGTGGCTGACGCTCAAAGCAGCCATTTCACTAATAATGAATAAGCCTAAATAGAATCTGAACAGGGCAGTTATATAAAACAAGTTCAATAAGGACAGATTATTTGGAGAACACTATTTATTGAGCTACAGAATTTGAATAATATTTGTGAATTAGCACATGCTTTCTGGAATCACAGAACATTGTAAATAAATAATTTGGCGATTAAGCCCCCTGTCACACCATGACAATTTAACCAGTGTTAGCTGACGGATAAAAATTTCTGTAAAACTCTGGCACACGCAGAATTATGCTGTTGCTTTGGGCGTATACATAGCATATCCATAACAAGTGGCAGAGATGAACAGAATAGACTAACAGCTTGGACATCCAGGGATGCAGGCACTCCTAATCTTCAATGAAGTTTCACAAATGTCAAAATGATCTAAAGCCATTTTTTAAACAGGCTGTAAACATGTTCATTTCCGCTGTAAAGTTAAACATTTGGGGACTGACTCCCTTTGGAACCAGTCTCAAGTTGCTATTCAAAGAATTTCTTTCGTTCAGTCATTCCTTTATTTATTTATTTATTTATTTATTTGTTTGTTTGATTGTTTGATTATCGTATTGAATTTACTGGTTTACGCAATCACCTTATGAGTGAGAGGCCCCTGGTTTGATTCCAGGCCCCTCTCACCTTGGAGGAATGCCTCAGGAAGGGCATCCGGTGTAAAACCTCTTTTGAATTACCGATGCTGATAAATCTACTGTGGCGTCCCCTTGGGGAAAATACAATGAAGCAGCCAAAGGCTTAACTGATTCACAGCTGAGAACTGTCCCAAACAAACGCGCCTCTTCCCCCACTTTGGGTACGGTGTGTTTAAAATGTGTTCCCAGCTGTGTAAGGAAATTGTTTTGATGCCTTCAGTGGGGACCAATGTGCTTGGGGCTAAAAGTCAAAACACTGAGTCAGGTTACCGCATTGTTGGTTTTAGGGTCTTCGTGGAATATTCAGATAGTATAAATAATTAGCCTATCATCTATCTTCAGAGGCAAAAACATCATGTTCTTTATTTTCGTTTTTCTTCTCCAGGATGGACTGCGCAGACTCTCTGGGAATGAATATGTCTTCTGCAAAAGTAAGTTTTAAACTATATTATTGCCAAAAAAGACAGAGAAGTAGATAGGAATACATTACAGGCTGTGTGTTTTTAAGAGGGAATACCCACACACAATATTTAGATCATCACACCACATCTGAAACAAAGTCAGACTTAAAGATTGCATGACTGAGCTGAAAATAAACATTGGGGTTATCGAGTTGAGTGTAAGGAAAGAGGGGAAATAATGTGCACATTTTGACAGTATTAATACAGTCGTGAAAAAGAGTGCACCCTCTTTCTATTGGTTCACATATCAGGACAGAATTACAAAAAAATCATCTGGTCCTCACTGGGTTCTAAAATTATTTAAATCTAACCTCAGGTGTAAAACAACACAGCAAAATCCATCATGTCATTATTTATTTAACAAAAATGAAGCCAAAATGCAGAAAATATCTGTGAAAACACCCACGAGTTAGTCGACTGTATAACTTCCTTTAGCAGGAAAATCTTAAGTAATTATTTCTCTATGGCTTAATCACTCTCACAGCATGTTGGAGGAATTTTGGTCCACTCTTCTTTACAATGTTACTTCAGTTCTTTGAGGTTTGCAGGCATTCAATTATGCACAGCTTTCTTAAGGTCCTGCCACAGTATTTCAATTGGGTTAAGGTCTGGGCTTTGACTGGGCCATTGCAACACCATGATTCTTTTCTGTTTCAGCCATTGTGTTGTACATTTGCTGCTGCACTTGGGATCATTTTCCTAGTGCATGACCCAGTTTGGGCTAAGCTTTAGCTGTCGGACAGATGGCCTCATGTTTGACTCTAGAATACTTTGCTATATAGAGGAGTTGACTCAGTGACTGCAAGATAAGCCCAACTCATCACCCCTCCACCACCGTGCTTTACAGTTGATATGAGGTGCTAGAGCTGATATGCTGCGTTTGATTTTCACCAAATGTGGCGCTGTGCATTATGGCCAAACATCTCCACTTTAGTCTCGCCAGTCCAAAGGACATTTTTCCAGAAGTCTTGTACTTTGTTCAGATGCAACTTTGCCAACCTAAGCTGTGCTGCCATGTTGTTTTTAGAGAGAAGGGGCTTTCTCCTGGTAGTCTTTCCAAACAAGCTATGCTTGTTTAGTCTTTTTCTAATTGTGACGTTGTGAGATTCAGAAGTGGGAAGTAATCGAGTACAAATACTTAATCACTGTACCAAATTAGAGTTTTCAGCTATCTGTGCTTATTTGCGTATGTATTTTCCTGACAGCTCTTTACTTTAACTCTCTACATTTTAACTCAAATACCTCTTTCTACTCCTTGCATTTTCAAAACAGGCTCATTACTTTAGGTTTAATGATTTGAGGGGATTCTTTTTGCATCACTGCACATTTTCCCGACATCAAACCGATTTGAACCTAAACAGAGGGAACGATAACACATAAAAGACAATCCTATTGGTGCAGCTGTTGTTTGTGCACAAAACTGACATGAAACAGGTAGATCTGAAAGAGGTAAAAAAGCATAATTTATGCACTACTCTTAAGTTTGCTGTTTGAATGTGGAGGCAAAATAATTCATCTACAATGTAGGGAACATCAAGTAGAGCTGATTTTTTTTCACCCTGCCTGTGAACAGTTGTTCAAGCCGAGTACATTCATTAGAAGAACTATTAGAAGTTGAAATAAAGTTCAGACTCCCTTGTATTAATATCATTTTTACGTTATTTTAATATGACGAAGTTTAGTTAGCTTAGAAGAAAAATAACTTGTAGAAATGTCCTTTCCTTTTATACTATGAGTACATTTCAGTGCCTGTATTTTTTTACTTCTACTTGAGTAAAAAAGTTGAATTAGTACTTCAACTTCTACCAGAATCTTTTTAACACAAGTATATGTACTTCTGTTTAAGTAAGGAATGTGTGTACTTTTGCCACCTATGATGAGCTTTAACATTTAATGCTGCTATATTTGACTGTTTACATTTTCAGTTTGACTATTGCACATACAGCTGACGTTGCACACTAATTTGCACAAAATTTATGTACATAGTTTCATAGTTTATATTTCTATTGTATTTGTCACATGCTGCCTTTTTAAAATTCTGAAGTGTCTTATTGCGTATTATTTTATATGTAGATTTTAATGCCGATTCATTGTGGACAGCAAAGAAAGAATTTCATTTCACAGGGAAACGTGTTTCCTTATGGTGTGTATGAAAATAAAAATTCAATTAAATTTGATTTGTGAGTGCTAACTGAGGCCTGCAGAGTCTGTGATGTAGCTCTTGGATTTTTTTGCAATTTCTCTTAATTTTGCACTGCCTGACTTTGGGTTGTATTTGCTGGGAAATAGTTTAGAAATGGCCTTATGTCTCTCCCAGATTGATGGGTAACAAAAATTGCTTCTCTAATATCATTGCTGATCTTTTTCCTCTTTGGGATTGTGTTAACACACACCTGAATACTCCAGACAATCAATCTGCCAAAAACTCTGTTTTCATACAGATGGTCACAGTGTCTGATGCTCAGTTATTCAAGTGCATTTGATTAGTAGCTGCTGATTGGCTGATTACCCTCTTAATTCCTATGAATTGCTTAAATAAATATTATGTTTGATGTGGTTATCGGAATGATGAAAGAGTCACTGTGTGCTTTTAGCATTTTAAAATGTGCATTTTTTCCGTCTCAGTTTATTATGTAACCATGTTATAATGACTACAGTCACAAGAGCACTTAACTGAGAGGTGACCCAAAGCAAGAGACAATGTTCTGAGAAAGTGTCTCATTTTTCATCAGGTTGAAAGCTGTATCCTTAACTGCATCACCATCAGGGGCTCATTCAGTTCCCTAAATAATCTTATCACGCGCCATCTTTCTACAACAGTCTCAAAGCACTTGGTTTACAGAAAAAGGCAATTAGCCAGTATGTTTGCTCAGGAGTATAAGTGTTACAGAGACAACATTTGCACAATTGTTTGTTTTAGAGCCATCAAAGCCTGCACAGAGCTTTGTACATTTGCCCCTTTTATTGTAAAATAATTTGTGTGTCTCCCCACACTTCCCTCTGCCTGTTAGACATGAGCCAAAGCCAGCTGGCCATCCCAGTCACTTTGAATGATGTCCCTCCAAACATCGCTGAGATGCTGAATGATGAGGAGTGTTGGGAGTTCAACATCCTGGAGCTGGAGGCAGCTACACACAAAAGGTACAAAGAGGATATTATGAAGGAAACCAAAATGATGGCAGATGTCTTAAAAATAAAACATGCTATGTATATTTAATGTATGGCAATTCCTTTAGTCAATCCAGCAAGTTAATGATTTCTTTTTTAAAATAAAATACAGTGCTTATAAAAAGTATTCAACCCTCTTGGATGTTTCATCCTTTTAATCCTGGTCAATATAATTTGGCTTTTTTTGACAAGAATTTGCAAAGAAAGCTTCTCTTATGTCAAAGTGAAAACAATGTCAATTAATTACAAATATTTAAGATAAAATAAATATTTGTATAAATATTCACCCCTTTAAAGGGACTGACCTAATTCAACAGAGGTCTAGCTAGTTGATTCCAGCAGTGTCACAGTTAGTGAACTAGTGATCACCTAAGTGCAGTTAATGTGTTTCAAGCGATTGCAGTATAAAAACACTTGTGTTTGGGAGGTCCACTCTTTGATTCAAGAGTATTCCTGCTACAGTTGCAACATGAGGACAAAGGACACTCCAAGCAACTCAAAGAAAAGATCATTGAAAAGTATAAGTGAGGAGATGCTACAAAAAGATTTCCA
This sequence comes from Etroplus canarensis, assembly GCA_015106775.1. Lineage (NCBI taxonomy): Eukaryota > Metazoa > Chordata > Actinopteri > Cichliformes > Cichlidae > Etroplus > Etroplus canarensis. The sequence continues at coordinate 8,196 of VUQH01022063.1, read as the reverse complement.
ACTCACTGGACATCCCATGGAGTTCAGTCAAATTCATCATTAAGAAATAGGAGTACGGCACTAAATCTGCCTAGAGCTGGCCGTCCCCACAAACTGAGTGACCAAGCAAGAAGAAGACTGACGAGGGAGTCCACTAACGACCATTCTAAAGGAGTTAAAAGCTTCAGTGGCTCAGATGGGAAAAACTGTACATACAACAACTGTTGGCTGGGTTCTTCACCAGTTGAAGCTGTATGGGAGAGTGGCAAAGAGAAGGCCACTGTTGAAAAAAGCTCATATGAAATTGCTCCTGGAATTCACCCAAAGGCATGTGGGAGACTCCAAGGTCAATTGGACAAGGTTCTTTGGTCTGATGAGACAAAAAATGAGCTTTTTTTGCCATCAGACTAGATGCTATGTTTGGCAAACACCAAACACTGCACATCACCACAAACACACTATCTTCAGTGTGAAGCATGGTGGTGGCAGCATCATGCTCTGGGAATGTTTCTCAGTACCAGGTCCTGGAAGGCTTGTAAAGGTAGAGAGGAACGTGAGTGCAGAAAAATATCACCAAATTCTGGAGATAATCTGACTCAGACTGCAAGAGAACTACGACTTGGTAGAAGATTTGTTTTCCAGCAAGACAACGACCCCAAGCATCCAGCAAACGCTACACAGAAATGGTTCAAAGGCAACAAGGTGAATGTTCAAAGCCCAGATCTCAAACCAATGGGAAATTTCAGGCTGGGCTTGAAAAGAGCTGTTCACCCCAGATTCCCGAGCAACCCGACAGAGCTTGAGCTGTTTTGCAAGGAAGAATGGAGAAAAACTGCAGTGTCCAGACATATCCACACAGACTCAGTGCTATGATTGCAGCCAAAGGTGCTTCTACTAAATACTGATCTAAAGGAAGTAAACATTTATTTTACCTTATATATTTTTATTAATTGACATTAGTTTCTAAAACTCTGTTTTCACTTTGACATGAAAGAAGCTTTTTTTGAAGTGTTGTCAAAAAAAATAAGATTTTATTTATTAAAGGAATAAAAGGCTGAAACATCCAAGGTGGGTGAATACTTTTGGCATTGTACAATTAGTTTTTTTAGGACAAGTTCAATACTATTCTCACAACTACTCCATAAAAACAGGATTCATGTATGCTTTGTGTAGAAATGTATTAGGCCATACATCTTAACCACTGAATTAATTTGAGAGAATGAATATACATCCAGTGTTTTATATGATCCCCTGCAGACCACTGACATACCTAGGGCTGAAGATTTTCGCAAGTTTCGGAGTGTGTGAGTTCCTAAACTGCTCAGAGGTTACACTGCGCTCCTGGTTGCAGCTCATTGAGGCCAGCTACCACTCTTCTAACTCCTACCACAACTCCACACACGCTGCAGATGTGTTGCATGCCACAGCCTACTTCCTGCGCAAAGAAAGAGTCAAGGTTGGAAGGAAAACACACGTTTGACTTAAATGACAGGCACTTTCGTTTGGTGATGAATGAGATGTATTTGTCCTGGATGTGACTGTTTGCAAGCCTTGTTGACTCCTCAGTGGATTTTAATTCTCATTAGTTTGTGCGATGCAAACCAACAAATGGCAAGAAATCTTGTCACGTTCTTTCTGTACTTCACACACAAAAAACAGCAAAAAGTTGCAAATATGACACAAATGGTAATTTAGTTTAGCATAGAAAATGTTACTCTAGCTTCTACCAAAAGATCATTATACAGATCGAGCTGTCAACAGTATATTTAAGAACAGCAAGCTCTCGCCAGCATCCATATATGCAGAGCAGTCCAGTGCTGATGTCACCATTTGTCTCCATTGTTTTCTTTAGAGCAGTCTGGACCAGCTGGATGAGGTGGCGGCACTGATAGCAGCCACTGTCCACGATGTCGACCACCCAGGCAGGACCAACTCCTTCTTGTGTAACGCGGGTAGTGAACTGGCCATACTCTACAATGACACGGCTGTTCTGGAGAGCCACCATGCAGCCCTCGCCTTCCAACTCACCGTCCGGGACAGCAAGAGTAACATCTTCAAGAACATCGACAGGTCAGTAGGAGCAGCAGGAGTGGGCCTTTTTTTTTTTCTTCAGTGATTCTCATTATTTTCGAAAATGTTTACTTTGGAGAGTTAATAAGATACTAAAAATACTATAAAAATACAGCATTATTCTCAGCATGCTGTGTATTTATTCAGTAACAGAACAGTACGTGGCATTAGATTTTTAGCTCATCTGGCCAGAATTCACAAGAATTGCTACTCCTCTTAAAGCACCAGTCAGATTTAAGGGAAACTTGTACATAAATGGGTCCTCACCCAAACTGTGCTCAAAGTCATTTGTTGTTTGTGTTATGGGCAGTTTATCTTTTTTCGCAAGAATCGCTACTTCATGAAACATAGGGAAGTTCCTTTGGCTGTTCCCTTGTATTTTCCCAAGGTGTCACCATAGCAGATAAATCCACATGTGTAATTTGGCACAGATTTTACTCCACATGCCCTTGCTGATAAACCCTCCCCTTGTGGAAGGGGTTTGTGTCTCCACCTGGACTCTGACCAGGGATCTTTTGCATGTGGGGAGAATGTGAAAACCACTACACTAGGTAAACGGTCAGTGGACTGGTACTTACAGTGCTATTTTGCACTGAGGACTAAAATAGCTTTTGAGTGCAAGCCTCATTTACCCATGCGCTCATACAGGGTGGTATTCTATTCTTTTAAGCACATTAAACTATCAGACACATTCATAGCCAAATGGACACAGGGAGCATTTTGGTGTTCATTCCCTTGCCCAATGAAGCTTCAGCATGTGGACTGGAGGATCCAGGGATCAAACCACCAACCTTCTGATTAGAGGATGACCTGCTCTACCTCCTGAGCCACAGCCACCTCCTTTGTCATGGTGACATTTGTCATTTTACAGGCACTTCTCCGCTTTCACAAGATTCGCTTCTCCTCCTAGAGTATTGGTCAAATTTTAGTAAAACTTACACATAATGGTCACCTAATAGGTCTTCACCCAGACCGGGCTTAAGGTCAGTTTCAAAGCCATATTTGCCATTTCATGGGCATTTTTCCATTTTCACTGGATACACTACTCTTAAGAATTAGTTTGGATTATAATATTCCTAAAATTAGTATTTGTGTGTGTGTCCCTGCCATCTAAACATAAATGTCATCATTGGTTTTATTTATCACATTTATCAATGTCTTAAGCTAGGTTAGGGCTGGTCAAGAACGAGGGCCGTGGTCCTGGATATGACTGTTTGCAAGCCTTGTTGACGTCTCAGTGGGTTTTCATTCTCATTAGTTTGTGCAATGCAACCAATCAATGACAAAAAAAAAAAACTGATCACTCTCTTTCTATACTTTGTATGTTACAGTTCTGAGGGATTGTGAGCTGGATGAGCTACTGTGCCACTGACGTTCTGGTTTAGTGTTAGACTGGTGCATAACTTATTTTGTCCTCTCCACGACAGGAATCAGTTCCGAACACTGAGACAAGCCATCATTGACATGGTGCTGGCTACAGAGATGACCAGACACTTTGAGCACGTAAGCAAATTTGTGAACAGCATCAACAAGCCGATGGCTGCCATAGAGGAGACCAGCACGAGTGTAAGTGTGAGTTTGCTTTAAAGCTGTTGGATTATGGCAAAAACTATATTCACACTTATTTTGGTTCATATTGAAATTGCAATTATTTAACTTAATTGAGAGAATGATTGCACAGCAGTTGTTTGATCTCAATTATCTTGTTTTAATAATCACCAGAAGACAGAATTGCAATTAAAATTTGATGATGTGCACAGCCCTAGTTTGCTTTGTCTGTCTAGAAGGGCTGAACCGACGCATAAATCATTACAAAACAGACCTGTTATGAGACAATTTGGCTGAGTAAATGTGTACATATGATAAGGAATAGTGTGTGCTACATTTTACTGTATGTTTGAGATGCTTGTATCTGCTGTGTTTTCTCACAGAGCGTAAACAGCGACTGTGAGGGTCAGGCTAACTTCAGGAATTCTCCAGAGAACCGTCTGCTGATAAAGAGGATGCTGATCAAGTGTGCAGATGTGGCAAACCCCTGCAGACCACTGGAGCTCTGCATCGAATGGGCTGGACGGATCTCTGAGGAGTACTTTGCACAGGTGTGGGAGCAGCAGCAAAGCAGCTTAGTTTGATACGGCAATATGATTAAAAGCTCAAAACAATAAAGGACGGCGGTTATGTGTTTCTTTTCCTAATCACTTTGCATCATTTATTTCCTCTTACCTTCCGAGCTTCCTATTTATCATATTATCTCTGTGTTTCCCTACAGACGGATGAGGAGAAGAGACAAGGGCTGCCAGTGGTGATGCCCGTTTTCGACAGGAACACCTGCAGTGTGCCCAAATCTCAGATCTCCTTCATAGACTACTTCATCACTGATATGTTTGACGCCTGGGATGGTAAGTGCAGCGCTTTCCACTGTGTCTATATTTTATCACCTGGTTTTGTGTGTGTCCGTGCATTCTTCCTGCTTCCATTCCATTCCAAAACCATGCTGTGCAAAAGTTTTGAGCCACTCCATATTTCTTTTTATTTTGGTTCCAAGGAGCCAGACTTTCCTGTAGATTTTTTTAAGTGGTTCTAAGTGGTTTTAAGTGGAATAGTTCTCTAGGCTCTCTGAAAATCTTTAAGCGATTTCTTTAGACATTGACTGCTTTTTTGGTCCAGTCCTTGTAACGGATCATTTTCAGTGGATTGCTTTTGTTTGTTGAGCCACTGGTCTATGAACAGTGTCTGAAAGTTTTATCCTTAAAAATAGGAAAAACACAACAAAGACCATCATAGGACCTGAGAGATACATCTGGCCCTTCAGTTGATCCATCAAAAATGGTGGAAATCAATGGGATAACATCAAATCAATAGCAACAGGTCTTATGGAGTGATAAATCCAAATGTGACATTTTTGGTTCAAATTGTTGTCAGTATGCAAGGAGAAGGAGGTCGGGAGAAAGGTGCAACAGTGAATGTCTACAGCCATCTGTAGAACATGCTGGAAGCTCTGTCATGATTTAGGGCTGCATTTCAGCCAGTGATGTTGGGGATCTTGTCAGAATTGATGGGATTAAGATTTTGAACCACCATGCAAACACAGATGAAAAGCATCTGATTGGCAATGACTTCATTTTTCAACGTTCTGACAGTGATTCCAAACACACTGTCGATGCTGTAAAAACCTACCTGGATAGAAAAAACACATAATGGAACACTATCA
>VUQH01022061.1:0-11164 GCA_015106775.1 Etroplus canarensis | reverse complement strand
TCTAACATAATGCAATTTCCTCCCTGGGATTAATAAAGTATTCTGATTCTGAAATTTAAAGTATAGCAGAGAATGATGCCATGCTGGTATTGTTTCCAGATGATGAAAAATATTGTTGTGAAAAGCAGGGATGTGCACTACTAGTTGCTCTTGCTAGTTGGTTAAAGGATTTATTCCTCTTTTGTTAATGTACAACAGCAGTTACCTTTTTAGTGAGAGATGCTATGACTCCAACCTTCATTAACCAGGGCTGCAGCCCTGACAGACGGCTGAGCCTCTGTCCCTGTGACGGGAAGTTGTAAACTAATGGCGGAAAGTAGACTAGCAGTTTGGGACAGATGGCAGCAGCTGGAAGCAGTGTAGTTCTGCAGTACATTGATGCAAAGAATGAGGGGTTGTATTTTGGTGGCATGGTTATGGTATTACTATATCCTAGTATGACAGTATCATGATGTGTATTTTTAACTGTACAATGTGCTGCTATTGTCAAAACTGAGCTTGTACAGACTTGTAATTTCTGCATTACTGAATAGTGTTTGTACTGTATTTACTGTCACTTTCACAACATTTTTTTCATTAGGAAGGTCATTTAAATGTTTCTTGGGTGTCCCATAGTGTAGTAGTTTACACATTCACCTTACAAGCAAAAGAGCCCTAGTTCGATTCCAGTGCCTCTGCCAAATTACCAATGTGGATTAATCTGCTCTGGTGACCCCTTGGGGGGGAAACACAAGGGAGCAGCTGAATGTACCTGTGTTTCTTGATGTTTTTACTACTAAAACCACCGCAGTGTGCTGTAGCACAGCTGTAACACCTGAGGGTTACTGAGACTAACGCAACTGACTTCCTGTAACACTACATCAGGTTCAAGGAGAGCACAGATATTTTCAGAGCAAAAGGTTGCATTCATTTCACTGCTGGCTTATAGTTTTTGTAGTCTTCGGTTGCAAAACTGTGTTACTCAAAGTGACACATTTCTTTGACATTTAAAACACGGTTTAGTTATCAAAGAATGCGATTGATTTCAAATTGCTCTCAAATACATGTGGTATTTGTATGGTTAACCAACTAGTAAATTAGTATCCAGTAAAATCACTAGTAAAGAGTATATTCTACAACAATCCAAAAGAAACAAGACATTTTTATTTCATCATCCGATATGTTATCACACAGCCCTAGTATAGATGAATAAAAACTAAAGTCAAACATGCGGTGTTTTTAAGAACATATAAATAATTGTATTTTTGGTTTTGTGCTGTTTGAAGGCTACAATGTGACAGGAGTTTTTATGAAGAACTGGGACACTCTGGATGAGAAGGGGGTCTGCACTACAGAGAGGGACTGTGAGGATGCGTACAAAGTCTGTCAGATCCTGGACATCCCCTTTCATCAAGTCTCCTACGTCAAAGAGTACTGGCATGAAGTTTTCAGGTATTTTTATTTCATTGTCCTGTTTGTCGTCTTGCGTTTGTCACGCTGCTTTATTTAAACATCAAATTTCATACAAACGAGCAGCTCAAAAAAGGCCAAAACAAAACTGAAAAGAATGATGCAAAGATGCAATAAATACAAGCCCCATTTCCATGAAAGTTGAAATATTTTTTAAAATTGCAGTATTAACAAAAATCAATGTTGGGACAGAGTTCAAATAAGATTAAAAAGTGTACAAAATATTAAAGTAAAAGCAATTTTTAAGACTCCACATTAAACAGGCTAATTGGTAGCAGGTGTGGTATCATAACTGGGTAGAAAAGTAGCATCCATCAAAGGTTCAGTCTCTGCAAGCAAGGATTGGTCATGGCTCACCCCCTATGTGCCACACTTCTTAACACGAGACTGCAGAGAATTTAGATCTTTCAACAGCTACAGTGCAGAATATTTCAAAAAGATTCTGAGACATCCCACATATGAAACCACCCAGATTGTTGTCAGCAGGAGGTACAAAATCAGTGTCTGTGATGGTATGGAGGGTGCAACAGTGCCAAAAGTATGGGTGAGTATATGTGAAGGCACCATTAACTCTGAGGCATATGTTGGTATTTTGGAAAGACAGGTGCTGCCTTTAAAATTACGCTTCTTTCTGGGACATCCATGCTCATTTTAACAGTGTGGCTTCATAGACACACAGTGTGTGTGCTTGTTGCTTCTTGCCAGTTCAGATCTGTGGTGTGTCATGTAGAGAAGGATCAGACAATGGACCACAGACTGTTGAGCAACTGAAGTGAAGTGTTGCATCAAGCGAGAATGGACAAAATTTCCAATTGCAAAACTACAGCAACTGGTATTCTCAGTTCCTTCTTTTTCTTTCGGCTGCTCCCATTAGGGGTCACCACAGCAGATCATCTGCCTTCATCTCACTCTATCCTTTGCATCCTCTTCTTGTGCACCAACCCTCTGCATGTCCTCATTCATTACGTCCATTAACCTTCTCTGTGGTCTTCCTCTTTTCCCGTTTCCTGGCAGCTCCATCCTCAACCACCTTCATCCAGTATATCCACTATCCCTCCTCTGCACACGTCCAAACCCTCTTAGCCTTGCCTGTCTGACTTTGTCTCCAAACCTCTCAACCTGCTCTGTTCCTCTGATGAACTCATTTCTAATCCTGCTCATCATGGTCAGTCCCAGTGAAAAACTCGACATCTTCAAGTCTGCCACCTCTAGCTCCACCTCCTGTCAGTGCCACCGTCACCAAACCATACATCATAGCAGGCCTCACTACCATCTTGTAAATTCTTCTTGTAAATGTTGGGTCCAAAAACCTCTGTGCATTTAGTTTTTAAAATTGAAATTGAATTGAATGGAAGTCTAGCCCAGCCATTCATGTTTTTTTTCCTCTCGTTTGCAGTAATCTGTTGAAGGAGTATGAGAGGGGGAGGACGCCAAATCCAGATATACTGTGTAACAAACACATCAAATTCAATCACTTCCACAAGTATGCCATCGACACTCTGTGTACGTTGTCATATTGTCATCATGCAGTGAAGTAAATTGAGTCTCTGCTACTTCATAGTTAAAATTATGATCGTTTAAGTGTCAGACACAGTTCAAAAGTGCTATCCTCTGTGCAGGTGCTGATGCCATGGCGACGGGTCACTATGCCAGGACATCACTGGAAGACATTGAGGTTTTCGCAAACTCGCACACAAACCAGACTTCTGTGCTCTTCAGAGATCGATTTGAATGCAGAAATCGTAAGCATTTTATTTCAGTTTGTGTCTGAGCTACTGATCCTCATTCTTATATTCATTTTGCATGGTTTTTTTGGGGGTTATTTTGGTGTGTTTATGGTAGCGAAGTTCAGTCTGTTCTCTGGTTCCCCTCCCACAGCTGTGAGGCTACACAAAGGGGCTGATCTCTTCAAGGACCAGACTTTTTTCCTCAGTCAGATCCCACAACATGCCTTAAGACAAACACTATTCCCACTCGCTGGACTCACCAAAGATTTTGTGAAAAAGATTGCTGCTGAGGCTGGGCTTCACCATGTAATAAAGAAGAAAGAGGTGCCTAAAAAACAAAACAAGCAAATAAAGAATTTAATGAGGAGATAGGACAGCATAAATGGGGACTTAATTTGACTAAGTTGAATTTGTCATTGTTTCAGAGCATGGGTATGTGCTTTATTGGAGAGAGAAACTTTGAAAACTTCATTTTAGAGGTAAGATTTTTTTTTTTTTTTTTCACGTGGCAAAATTAACTTATTTTCATAGGATTTGGATTCTAAACTTAAACTGTTCTGTTCTACTTTTAGTATCTGGAACCTAAACCAGGGAACTTTGTCTCTATTGAGGATGGGACTATAATGGGAACTCACAAAGGTAGGTTTGTCATTGCAATATAGCAGAAAGTCAGTTAAACTTCTGGTATTTCAGTCTATCCGGTTAGGAAGCATGAATCAGTGTGAATCTATTTCACCTGCTTTGGTGTAAAAATAAGTGACAACAGAGGCAGCAACAAGACATCCCCCATAAAGGAAATAGTTTTTGCAAGTGGTGATTACAGACATGTGGTCTCTGCTTACCTGTGGTTTATGAAAGAATAAACCATTGAATCCATTTCATATGACTGTCTGAAACAGACTGCATGAGGGGGACATGAGGGCCTTATGTCCTTTAGTGGGACCTGTCCTTACAGCCCAGCACAATGCAGCTCAACTGGCATTCATCTGAGAACACCAGATCTGGCAGGTCTGCCATTTGCACCCTGTTCTCTTGACAGATGTAAGCACATGTGACAAACATGAAACTGTCCATAGATGGTGTGGGAACTGTTAAGCTGCCTGCAGCATCATCCAGAATGAATGGTTCAGTGATGGTCTGGGGTGGCATATCATTGGAGGGTCTCAGAGCTCCACATGCTAGCCAACAGTGCCTTGATTGCTGGTTGGGTACAAGGATCACAATCTCAGACCCACTGTCATACCTTATGCTGTTACAGTGGATCCTAGGTTCCTCCTGGTGCAGGACAATCCCTGACCTCCTGTGGCCCGTCTGTGTAGGCTGTTGAGGCCACTGATTGGCCTACATGTTCCCCAAACCTGAATCTAACTGAGAATTTCTGGGATGTTGTGTATCAGTGCATCGGGCACCACAGACTGTCGAGAGGAGATCCCACAGGATAACATCCAGCATCTCATGAGGAGCAGTGATGACCACAGCTTGGGCAGCAGTGATGACGAAACTAGCAAAAAGCAAAACTAGAGAAAAATCAGTTATGAGAGATGAGGGGAAAGCAATGGCCTGTCGCCACCACCAGCAAAAACCAGTCCCTTTTTGGGGCTGTCCTTCTTGTTGCCTCTTCTGTGCACCTGTTGTCACTTCCATTTGCACCAAAGCAAGTGAAACAGATTCACAATGGTTTTTGCTTTCTAACTGGACAGACTGTAGGTAGTGTTAAAAATTGCAGTTCCTCTAGTGGCCACTTGAGGGTGACATTAAAGTCCAGTCATTTCCAATAGACTTCCATGTTGAAATAACTGTTTTCATGCTTTTGCAAAAATTATTTGGTCTCTACAGGTAACTTGAATATAAAATTCCTCATGTGTCATGTATTTAAAAAAACATACTTACTTAACTCAAAATCTTGAGCCATTTTCCTGTTTGTCTCTCCATCAGGTTGGTTTACCCTGACGCTGGGCCAGAGAGCGAGGATAGGAGGGCAGAGAGATGCCTGGTTTGTGGTGGACAAAGACATTGTTACTGGGGATGTGTTTGTGGTGAGAAAATCTGTGTTTTTAAGTGAAAAACTCCATAACTTTCTGATACTTTTTTGTTGTTTACAAATGCAATGACTTGTAGCTATAAAGCCAGTGTTGTAAAATATTTTGAAAGCATAAAATAGAAAATATTTAATACCCATAACTTCGTTTAATAGGCAGCATATTACATACTGCAAGTATAACACCCGTTTTTCCTCCCCTCTTGTACCTGATTCATAAAACCTCCAGGCTCCAGCGACCAATCACCTGGCTCTTTTCCGCGACACCATGCGAACAGAGCGCTTCCACTGGATAGCAGATGAACCACCCCCTGAATTAGTCAGGACCCAGATGTTGGAGTGTGACTTCCGCTTCATTCACCAGATGCCGCTCAGTGAGTTCTAGTTATCGGGACCTGTGAACTGATCGTTAATATTGAGTGAAAATCAAGTCAGACATGAAATGCTACTCCAATTGTGCATTCCAGTTCCCTGCACAGTAACTCTGAACATGGATGGCACTGTATGGATTTTGCTCTCCAAGCCAGTCAGAGCTCTGACACCTGGACAGGTAACAGCTAACACACCAGTGATGGAGTAAAATGACTGTTCTATCAGACTATACACATGCCATTCCTTTCTCTTACTATCAGGGGTATTAAGCGTATGTGTTTTCCTTTTCCCACCCCAGTTTGCTGTGCTCTACAAAGGGGATGAATGTCTGGGAAGTGGGAAGATCACCCAACTTGGACCCAGTGAATTCACACTTCAGAGAGGCCAAGAGCTGATGGCAGGAGCCTTCAAGCGCAAAGAGCAGCCAACCCCTGAACCAGCGAGCTGAGAGGACCTCACAGTTCAGCCATGGTGGAAATGGACTCTGTGCGGGACACTAGGTAGAATACCCTGTTGAGGAAAATAAGCCATCTCTGAGACAAGGCTTTGTGACAAATTGCAGGTGCTTATGGAGGCTGCAATGGCTTGATTAGCTTTTAAAAGGCTGCTGTATTTAAGTTTAAATGTTCTCCTTCAAAACCAGCGTGGGGTTTGAAGTGGAGACTTGATGGTTCACTTTGTAAAAGTAACCTCATGTTGGAGCTAAATCGAGCCTTTTACAACTGTCAAAAGATCTGCAATAATATCCAGATTCTGATTATTGTTGGCTTCGCTGCAATGAAGGGGGAGCACATCTGAACTATGGTTGTTTAATTGATCATCATATACGGTATGTATTTTGAAAATAAGAAACTATGAAAGCAGAAACTAAAATTAAGCTCACCTTTGAAGTAATATTTTCTAAACAGTAGTTGGTATAGATCAAAAGAGTCACATTTGTCTAGAGATGGAGGACACTGTTCACTCACTCATTATTAGATCAGAGTAACTCTTAACTTATCTGCTGTTTCAGCGTAATGGGACTCAAACTTGTGGTTTACTGTATTGTCTTGGAGGTTTCAAAGATACTCGTGTTTCCTCCCTTCATCGACCCTTTTCTTTTTCAAACCAGCTGCAACCTTTGAAGGCTACTGAGATTATTATGCATTTCAACTTATGATATCCAGCTTTGTTCAGCTCTGTTGGTCACTGAATTAAATTATGTCCAAGTTTAAAAAATACAAAATGCAGATATGTGGGTGTATTTGTAGTTTTACTTATCATAAACATTTTGAAGTTGTTTAAAATTACTTTGCCATTTACCTTAGGTGTTACATAATTACTATGACATGTGGCTGCTACTGTTTTATAATACTATACGACATTAAAAATGTCAGGGTAATGAGAAAGGGGGCACATCGGAAAATGGTTTTTAAAAATAAGTGCCTTTTTTGTGGGTCTGGACGATGAACTCAACATTTAAAAAGTTGAAATAAATGAATGCATTGAGTGATGTGTGTCTTGTTTTTTCCATTTGCCTGTCAATCCAGAGTTGTAATAGTTATGAGGAAAATGCAGTTATAGTGGATATAAAGTCTACACATCCCTATCAAAATGTAGTAGACCTATCATCAGTTAAAGTGATTAAAATCAGATCAGTTTAAGATTTTTTTTTTTTTTTTTTAGTAGGACTTTCCTGACGTTTACTTGGTTGCATCTTCCAGCAGTCTGAAAGCATCAAAGGATTCTAATTGCTGAAAGATATCAGTAAGGAAAAGGTAAAAAATTTCAAGGTATTACATATATCACTGGAACACTGAACAGTCATCAACAGCTGGAGAAAATATAGCACAGCAGTGACATTTCCAAGAACTGGATGTCCCTTTAAAATTGATGGGGAAAGATAAGAGGAAAAGTGGTCAGGGAGTCTGCCAAAAGGCCTACAGCCGCATTAAGAGCTGCAGAAATTTCTGGCAAGACCTGGTCACGTGAATTCCTGTTTTCTTCATACAGTTAGGTCAACAAATTTTGGGACAATTAATTTTTTTTTTTTGTGATTTCGCCTCTGTACACCGCCGGAGTGGATTTTAAATCAGTCAGTGTGACTCAAGTGCAGACTTTCAGCTTTGAGATGACTGAGCAGTTGATTCCAAGTGTTGAACTTGAATTTGGAAGCTTTTCACTCAAACTCTCAATGAGGCCCAAAGACATGTCAGTGCAAGTGAAGGAGGCCATTATTAGGCTGAAAAATGAAGCAAAGCTATCAGAGAGAGAGCAAAAACTTCAGGAGTGGCCAAATCAACAATCTGGAACACCCTTTATAGAAAGGAATGCACTGGCCAGCTCAGCAACACCAAAAGGCCTGGAAGACCACATAAGACCACTATAGTAGATGATCACAGAAATCTTTCCTCCGTCACATCTTCTAGCCAAGAACGTGCTCAAAGAGTTAGGCTGAAGTTTATAATCAAGAGATGCATGATTTTAAATACAGAGGCTTTACAACAAGGTGCAAGCCACTGGTTACAGTGATGAACTGGAAGGTAAGATCAGATTTTGTCAGAAGGAGCATCTGAAAGAGCCTGAACAGCTCTGGAAAAAATTCTTTGGAGAGATGAAACTAAGACGACTTTGTAGCAGAATGATGGGAAGAGTACGGAGAAGGAAAGGAGCAGCTAATGAACCGAAGAATACCACATCATCTGTCAAACATGGTGGAGGCAATGTTGTGGCATTGCCACAGATGTATAAAATCAAACACGTATCCAGTCAGGCTTTGCAAACATTACTGATGTCACAGACTGCAAAAAATGTTCATCCAAGTTTTAAAAAACAATCCTTAAATTTAGTCACACAAGCCATCTCAGAGTTTTTTCTTTTTTTTCAACATGAAAAAAGAAGTTTCAGGTTGCAAATAAAACGTCACACACCAGTGACTACTGGAACACCGGCTGGACATTCCTTTATTGAACCACATCTAAAGCAGTTCTCCAACACTTGGCTAAGTGGTTAATTTTATGGTCAGGGATAGCTCTATAAGGTGAGCATTACAAGACCAAACACACACACACACACACCAGGAAAGAGCCGAGAACAGCTGCTTGTACATCTAAACCCATTTCTGCTGTACTGATTCACATTAGCATAACAGCCAGAGTCTGGGCGACACTGCATCTGCTCAACATTTCTTTCAAGTTTAGTCCAGTTAACCCATTTCCATAATTCATGAGTTTATTTACATTTTAATTAGCAAATAGCTGAAATATGTCAGGCTTTAATTGCTAACAGGGCTGAAAGGTCACTTCAGTCAAAAGCTTCTGACAGGATGTGACAGACAGCAAGAGCGCACAGAAATAAATAAGCTGTTTGAAAAAGATCCTGGGTTCGGATGGCGTTGCGTTGAGCTCCTGTGATTCGGGGAAACCTCTCAGGAGTGAGCAGCAAGGTGCTTCATTAGTGTGAAATTCATCTCGTGATCACGTGAAACAGAACGCTTTCTCTCTCTCTTTTTGAAGCTCATACTGTATGTATGAGTGTGTGCGCGCGACGGTTCACGCCCACACACAGAAGCCAAGCAAAAGTGGAGGTAAATTCAGTGAAGTGCGCAGATAAAAACCAAACAACAGCCAACAGGACTGTCACTTCTTGGCCAAACGATTCAGCAGGTGTTGCTGTGTTAGTGGACACGACAGTACAGTGGGACGGGTTTCTCCCACCGGCTGTAAGGCATCACGAGGGCTCATCAAGGACACGGGCGCTCCATTCGGCCTTGTTATGTCGGAGTCTGAAAATGGCTGTGATCTCCCCCATGGCTGGATGAGTGCTGGGGTATCCACTTAAGGCTAAGCCAATCTCTTCCTTTTGCATATCGCTGAAACATCACTTAACATTTCACCTCAACACTTCAACTTCGGCAGTGTTATAAAAGTGACACATATTACCTACTAAAGGAAATAGGAGCATGAAATGGGCCATAAATCATAACAAGCACCTCTCTCTGCGGAAACATGCTGATGAGTTCTCCAACTCCGGTCTAAATATTATGGCTCAGTAGGTGTGTGTGTGTGTGTGTGTGTGTGTGTGTGTGCATGCACGCAATGGTTCTAACAGTTTTTTTTTTTATAACTATGAAAAAGGAAACAAAAAATAAATAAATAAAACAACAGATAATGTCATGTTGTGGCTGGATGTCACATCAAACCGACTTGCAGGAGGGTGCCTCCGGAGGGAGGATGTCAGATTTAATTGCCAGTGAGGACAAAAAGTCACAGAGCCTCGAGTTGAGCAGAACTTTGTGGTAAACAGAGATGCGAACACTTGTTTTTGGAGCTTAAGGTCATCTTAATTCGTTATTATCTACATTTATCTATCGGTATCTACATTTCTTTCTCTTCGAGGGGTCTGACCTGACCTCTATTCTACCTGGAAACAAGGTCAACGTCCAGCTGTCTGCAGCTGTACAGCAGCCTTTAAAAAAAAATCACTAAACCAGAAATGTAAACTGGGAGACAAAAGGATTCAGAGCATGTTGTGATTGAAGAGCCTCTCCAGATGATGGCCTGAAGGCAGGGCAGGGGTTTACTCGGGAAAGTGTTTTCTTTTTAACCAGGAAGTGAACTCTCGATATTAGGAATCTGTTTTGCAAGAGTTTCCTGGGCTGACAGGCAGCATTAACCTGGTGTGTTTTTTTTTTTTTATGGCAGGAGAAACTCGAACTCCCAGAGTCAACCTGTGCAAGCATGCAAACTCTACACAGAAAGGACCTACCTGGGTTTGAACTCAAACACACACCAAGAAATGGTTACACAATGAACTGGGAGTGGAGGACAGGTGAAAACAACCAAAGACTTGCAAAGATCATTATATAGTGATTAATGATCACAAAGGAGAGAGTAAAGAGACAAGAAGACAAAGAGACAGGAAAACATCTTCTTCTTCTTCTTCTTCTTCTTCTTCTTCTTCCTTTGGCCGCTCCTGCTAGGGGTCGCCACATCGGATCATTTGCCTCCATGGAAGTCGTATTATGAATCAGCATATTTGATTTGGCAAAGATTTTACTCCGGATGCCCTTCCTGACGCAACCCTCCCCATTTACCCAGACTTGGGACCGGCACTAGGAGTACACTAGCTTGTGGGCCCCTGTGGCTGGGTTAGACAGGAAAACATGAAGGGAACTAAAAACACAAGAACAAATGGCAAATTCCAAACAGGAACCAAAGATCTGTAAAAACTTCTTCTGGCTGCTCCTGTTAGGGGTCGCCACAGTGGATCATCTGCCTCCATCTCACTTAATTCCTTGCATCCTCTTCCCTCACACTCTGTATGTCCTCCTTCACTACAACCTTCTCTGTGGTCTTCCTCTTCTGCCTGGCAGCTCCATCTTCAACATCCCTTGTCCAATAGAGCCACTATCCCTCCTCTGAACATGTCCAAACCATCTCAGCCTTGCCTCTCTGACTTTGTTTCCAGACTTTTCAACATGAGCTGTCCCTCTGATGTACTCATTTCTAATCCTGTCCATCCTGCTCACTCCCAGGGAAAATCTCAACATCTTTAGTTCTGCCACCTCCAGCTCCACCTCCTGTCTTTATGTCAGTGC
>VUQH01022058.1:8637-33708 GCA_015106775.1 Etroplus canarensis | reverse complement strand
TATGATGTATGGTTTGGAGACGGTGGCACTGACAAAAAGACAGGAAGCAGAGCTGGAGGTGGCAGAATTGAAGATGTTGAGATTTTTCCTGGGAGTGACCAGGATGGACAGGATTAGAAATGAGTACATCAGAGGGACAGCTCGTGTTGAGAAGCTTGGAGACAAAGTCAGAGAGGCAAGGCTGAGATGGTTTGGACATGTTCAGAGGAGGGACAGTGGATATATTGGACAAAGGATGTTGAAGATGGAGCTTCCAGGCAGGAGGAGAAGAGGAAGACCACAGAGAAGATTCATGGATGTAGTGAAGGAGGACAATGCAGAGGGTTGGTGTGAGGGAAGAGGATGCAAGGGATAGGATGAGATGGAGGCAGATGATCCGCTGTGGCGACCCCTAACGGGAGCAGCCGAAAGAAGAAGAAGAAGAGGAGTTCATGGGCACCTTTGACTGCAAGGTGCCCAGGTTGTGTGGCTGTAAAAACAAGGCCAACTCATCAGGCCACTGCCACTATGCTTGACAGTGTGAGGTGTTTGTGCTGTTATGTTGTGTTTGGCTTTCACCAAATGCGGTGCTGTGCATTATGATCAAACATCTTCACTTTGGTCTCATTTGTCAAGATGACATTGTTCCAGAAATCTTGTGGTTTGTTCAGATGCCACTTTGTAAATCTAAGCCATTCCGTTATGTTATTTTTATGACATTTGGTTAATATTTATAAAAAATGGATGCACCTGGTTCATCTATATGTGCCTGACAAAAGTGCATGACATTATTTATTAGCTATATTACACTAAAAATATGTAATTCAAACAGAATTTATATGAATTTAAATTGTATAAGGTACCTTCAGCTCCTCCCGTGTATTCTCCCCACAGCGGATTAATCTGCATTGGTAATTTGGCAGAGGTTTTACACCGGATGCCCTTCCTGACGCAACCCTCCATGGCGAGAGGGGCTTATGTCCCCCACCTGGAATCGAAACAGGGACCTTTCACTTGAGAGGTGAATGTTTAAACCACTACACTAAAAGTCAGATAGTTTTTAGTGCAGGATCGTTGCTGCTTTAGTTGTAGACTACTGGTGCTGGTGGAGGTTGAGCTTACTTTTTTTTTACTAGTTTTGATAAGTTCAGTCTACAGCACATTATGTAACAAGTGTATTTCAAATGCTGATAATTTGCAAATAACTTTAAATTCACACAGTATAAAAGAGCTACCACTGAGCAGTACATGAAAGTTCCCTCTTGTGAAAATACTTTATTATCAATCTATTTTGCTGATCTTCCTACAAACCTTTTCTTAGCATCAGTTTGTGTCCACCTTATTTATTTCTACATATATGTCTATATACTATACTAGTTTACTTATTCATGTCCAGTTTCACCATCCACATTCTCATTCACACATTGCATTCACATATACCCTCTGTGTAAATAATAAACTGCAACACTGACTGTAATAATAACTGGATACTAACTATAAAAGTGTATTTATATATATTACAATGTAAGAACAACTGTAATTATTACTGTGTAACAACTATGCATTTACTGATTGTAACCCCAGTCTCTCCTGCCCATTATAATGTAGTGCTCCTCCTCCTAAGATCTGGGCTTACACCTTACACCTGCATAGTTGTAGCTCTACACTTTCTTGCTGTTTATTCTCTTGATACTTATGTATGCTGAACGGAGTGCCTGTAACACAAGGAATTTTTTTCTATATAGACCTACTTTGGTACATAATTGTATCAAACTGCATTACTTGAATAAATTAGAGTTACTTTCTATCACTGCCCTGCACTTGTGTCACTGCATTACCACATGGATCATTTTATGACAATAATGACTGGACTACACTGGGATATCAGTTATTTTGTTGTCCACAAGGTGTCGTGTGTGATTCTCTCAGAGACGGAACTAAAACATAACACGGAGCAGAAGTGATGCTGAATCCTTTCAGTCTATAATCTTCCCCTGTGGAACTTCAGCTGCAATATGATTGTCGCTTGTGTCACGTTTCCTTTCTTTTAACGAGTTTATTTTCCTGCTGTGCACTGTGCCGTGTTCCATTTAAGGTGCAGTGTATTTGTAAGTTATTTCTTTTTGGATAACTGCAGATGAGGGGCGTATTTTGCCAAACATGATGCTTTTTATGTGACATTAAAGGGCACTTTATTCAATCAAGTTCACAATGTGACCAAAAGCCATTTAGTAATGGTTTGATGGTGTAGTGGATTATGTAGGGAAGGTTTCAAGTGGAAGCTGAAAAAGGCTTGAGCTGAAGCGCGCATCCAATGAGCGCCTCCAAAGACCCCCCCACCCCCGCCCCTCCCCGACCCCAGCAAAGCAAGATTGTGTGGCCATACTTTTACACATGACGAAAATGCATGAAGTCCACAGAAGGCAGCAGTCTGCTGAGCACACACACACACACACACACACACACACACACACAGGTGGAGAATGACCAGGAGGAGTTTGCACTGAGTGGACTTGTACGACCTCCTTTGTGTTAGAATCGTGCGCTTTGGATTATGCTCCTCATCCTAGTCGATGCCACTCGTCGCCTCCATTGATTTTATAGATTCTGTACCGTTTCTATTTTTTAATTTTTCTTCACTTGCTGGTCACTGCATTCTTTAATTAATGCAAACATCGTCATGTTTATCAGAACAACTTATCTCCTTTACTTTGTGGTCTTTCTCTTAAAGCTTGCTTGTTGCATGGAAAGTGAACTTTGCATCCCGATCAGACTGAATAATGATAACGCAGGGCATTTTAATAACGACGTGGACATCCTTAATAGAAAATACGTCCTTAAGGTCAAAGTGTTCCAGCAGGAATTAGTGATCGATTTACAGCGAGACTCTAATTTCATTGCCCCTTCCATTTCTAACCAAGGCGCACTGTTGCTCTCCGACACCGATGTCCCCGCTGACCTGACCCGCTGTTTTTATTCTGGATATGTAAACGCTGATCCCTTTTCTTTCGCTGCTCTGAGTCTCTGTAAAGGCGTGCAAGGTGCATTTGGCTTCCAAGGCTGGGAATATTTCATCAGCCCGGTACAAAATGACACCAGAAGCGTAGAAAGTGCGCACGTCGTCCGTCGAAGAGCCAGCGACAACCTGAAGCCCAACTCAACTTCCAGGTGCGCGGTGGACAGCGACATAAGCCTCCAGGCTGCGCAGTCGTTGGAGAAATACAAGCGGCTGTCAGACCACAGCAATGTGACCGAAACGATCCTGAAGAGGATGGGGAGAACCAAAAGGTTCGCCTCAGTCCCCAGATATGTGGAGACGCTTATCGTGGCAGACGAGTCCATGGCGAAGTTCCACGGAGACGACTTAAAGCACTACCTGTTGACGCTGATGGCGGTGGCGGCGAAGCTTTATAGGCACCCCAGCATCCTCAACTCCATCAGCATTGCAGTTGTGAAGTTCATAATTATCACCGAGGAGGACAAAGGACCCAAGGTGTCCGGGAACGCAGCCATGACGCTGCGAAACTTCTGCACGTGGCAAAAAAAGATGAATAAAAACAACGACAAGCATCACGAGTACTGGGACACAGCAATTCTTTTCACTAGACAGGTAAAACATTTTTTTATTGGCGTTCATGTCATTAATGCCCGGGATATAAACAGAGAGGGTAACATACTTTAAGCGCAATTACGCACAAAAATGCGTAAATGTTTGTTTTTGCACATATATTTTGTCACCTTAATAAATCATATGGTGTAAAGTAAACTTTGATGAGGAGGAAAATACGCAAAGACGCAGGTTGATTTTGTAAACTTCATCACAAGTAAAAACTCCTGCTGTCAGTTTATGAGTTTGCTCTGAAAACACTCTCCACCTTTGGTGAACTCGGGCAGCGGGCACACAGTCCACCAATAACATCAGAGCTTTGACACCACCGGTGGGTCACAAAGGGAATTACTTGAGCTGAACAGAGCTCCAGGCTTGACTGCTCTTCATGGATCCTTGGAGGACAGTTTTCTAGACTTGGATTTCTCTCTGCATTCCCAAATATTTGGAAGATGACACAGGGTCAGAGATGAAGTCATGGCTCACATTCATTGGTCAGTGTGATGTATGGTCGTTCATTTCAACTTTGAAAACTTGCAATAAAGTTGACAAGTCAACCCAGCAGATTTAGTGAAAGCTAGTGTTTAGTCTGTAATCACAAGGTAGACTCTTAAAACCTCTGCTGTCTGAGTTCAAGAGTCAAGGGTAACACAAAAAGGTGCTTTTCTGCCCCTTTTTACTAGCACATGATGAGAGATGATTGCACTAAGAATCAAAGAAAGCCTGTTATACCTGCAAATTTACCAAATATAATGAGCTTCAGTGCCCTCAGGGATGCACTGGTCAAATGTTTTGTTTGTCTCAGTGGTTCCCATTCTGCTGCAGCTGCCTGCTCCTCATTAAACAGGTCCCTGAAGGGTTGGGATGCAGGGATTGAGGGTGATGGCGGTGAGGTTCTATGTGGATGTCAGAGTTATATGACTCCATGTTTTTGGCCCACCTGCTCATTTTAAGTCTGAAACATGCTGCTCCACATCTACAGGCAGTCTGCAAAGTTTTACCACACATTCTTCATTCTGTCATACATTTCCTCTATCATTCATTTTTTTAGCTGCAGTGGTTCTGCACATGTTTGTACATAGAAGTATTCCAAATACAAGGGTGTTACCATGTTTTTGCTCCCCGGGCAAAGCTGATGTTATAAACTCTTCAGCCAATCCACACAACCCCATTCAACTGCATTGGGCCTTCCTATGATGAGTCATAAGGAAGTAATTTGCTATATAAAGCAGAAAGACAGGCAACAAGGGATTCTGTCACCATTTCAAACTAACTTAGTGCAACAAAAGAGTGACCTAATCTGCTGTAATCAGAGGTTTGGTGAGCTTTAAGTACAGTATTTAAGAAAAAGTTGCATTTACCAGAATAGCTTAAACAAAGAAAGGTCTTATCTAACCCTTATCCATTTAACAGCAGATTCTTATAGTAATTTGCAATGTCTACAATTCTGCTCAACAAATCAATCAACCAATTTAATCTATGGATTCATGGCACAGCAACTCAAAGTCAGTCCAGTTAATCAGTGATATTTTTGTTTACTGTGGTTTTTAACAGCTATTTTCAGGTACATCCATTCTTTGCTTATTACCAGCCCAGTGTGTAATTTTGTAGCTTTTATGAAAACCAACTCAGTGTTGTCCAGAGGCAACTGTAGTTGTTCTGAAACAGTATAATCAGCATTCAGTTGTGTAAAGACTGCTGCAAGGGTACTCAGTTCCATAAGTTACACAGGCTGTTTATTCTATGAGAGCAGCCAAAAGATAAAATCTGACTATAAATCTGCTAAAATGTATGTTCCCCCAGGGAGAGAGGAGGTGGCTTGACTTTAGCTCACAGCTTGTTTGCCTTTACTTACATGATAGATAACGGGCTGAGAAAGAAAAGAGTTCACTAAAGAATGTCCAGATGCCATTAACTCTGTGATACTGCTACATCAGACCTAAAACCCTATGTAGTACATTTTCCAGTGTCTTTGAATGGTTTTTCTATAGCACAAAGAGGTAACAGGCTATACAGGAGTTAAAAGCAATAAAATCTGTACACAAAATAAATGGAAATACTAGTCTGCTGAGGTAACTGTTGTTTTTTTAATTGCAGAACACAAAAATTGCAAAGACAGATGACAGATGTGGGAAGTAGGTCATAGCAAAGAACAAACTCATTGACATGGGTGTTTCTTCTCCCCTATTCATCTTGCAGTTCTTATTTTTTACTTAAATGGCCCAAACTTTCAGATGTCCTCCAAACACATGAGCACATCTGGATTAGATTTGCACTGGCGTACAATTGTGGTTTTGTGGTTTATTCTAGGAATGATTTGTCATAGCACTCGAGGTCTTCACTTGGCCCTGAGTTTAATGGTTACATTAAGCACAGCAGAGGATTGTAGGGGCTGTGTGACCAAACTAGTGCTTTATCTGTAATAGCTCACCACCACTGGTTTTCTGTGTTTTTGGGCACGTAGAGATAGCGCTGTTTAGAGACCAGGCAGATGGGAGGTTCTGTACAGTGGTTACTGCTGAAGTTGTCCTGTGATTAAGAGGTTCAGCTCCAAATGCATACTCGCTAAGACTGGATTTTAAAACCTGTGGCAGAGAAATAGGTCATCTGGAAACTCTGCTCTGGCCTGGAAATGTCATGGTTGGGGATATTTAAATTACCTCATCGAAGAAGGTGTCCTCTAAACACTGTTTCCCACTAAAAAGAATTAAAGACTGGGTGGTGGAAAGCATTGCTTGACACGACTGAATCGTTCCCCAGTTTCTAAAATGCAAATTTTACTGCAGTGACATCAAGATAACACGAAGGATAATTTAATAATCTTACTTTAATAAATTGGACATGATTTCTATTGGTATAATAATATTATACTCAGACAAGTTAATTGCTGAGGTCTGGGAACATGGTGACGTCACCTCAAAAAAGCCAGACAGGGCAAGAATGAGAATAATTTTGCAGTCATATTTCAAACAAACTCCAATCCGTGAGAGAAAAGTACAGACCAATAAAAGAATTATAACCCAAACTGTACTTATTGTACCTGACGATTCATTGTTTTCTTCTGCAGTGAGGCAGTATTTTCAACATTCTTGCTTTTAACCTCAATATGATGGTCTGCCAAACTGTTGTCTCGTCACCTGAAATACATTTCTTGTGCCAATAACCTTTTAGCAATGTCACATTGTTCACATATCTCAGAAAATAACTCAGTGGGTGTCATTTAAAATAATCAGTAAAAATGATGCTCACATCTAACAAAATTGGCACCAATTGTCACAAACTTGAAATATTACTTAAATCAGCTGTACTGTGCTATTAACAATACATCCAATGCCAATATCAAAACATGAATGAACCTCCAGAGTCTTAGCCCTCCATGCTGTATAACTGCTTGGCCCACAGTTTTAATTGTTTTGCTTCACTATGCTTTCATAAGAATTTTAAAAAGTTCTAAGACCCGACTCAACACTTTGCTTCTCAGCATCATGTGTAAAAGACAGGTAACAGCTTACTGAATAAAGTCGCTGAAATAGTAGCTAACATCACAAATAAAATACTTTAGACAGAGTAATTCCAAATCAGTGATAATGTTAACTGATGGTTGTGTAAATAGTTAACCACAAAGTGCCAGAGGAATTTTCAGCTCAGGTTAAAAGGTGGTAATATGTTAATTGTCAGCTGATAAGTACTTCCCACTGCTCCCAAGTGGCCTAAAAAGGTATTGTAGCTGCAACTATTGTAACTCTCTTTGTCTTGGCACTGTGATAGACTGGCGACCTGCCCACCTTTTGCTATTAGCTTGGCTAGCCTTCAACAAAGTCCATGTTTGACTCTCTTTGTCTTTAGCTCTGACCATTTCAAATGTAATCATGTCAAAGTCTTTTTTTTGTCCAGGACCTCTGTGGGGCCTCCACATGTGACACACTTGGCATGGCAGATGTTGGCACCATGTGCGACCCAAAGAGGAGCTGTTCTGTAATCGAAGATGACGGCCTTCCTTCAGCTTTCACCACTGCTCATGAGCTTGGTACACCCAGTCGACATCATCAATACATTCAATACAAAATAGTAGTGTAGTGTCCCCTAAAGTGAATATGCATAATCACAGTCCACGTATTCATAAAAGACATCTGAGATCGCCTTCTCTCTCTCAACAGGGCATGTGTTCAACATGCCGCATGACAATGTGAGGGCTTGTGAAGACCTGTTTGGGAAACTGCAGGAGAACCACATGATGTCGCCCACACTTATTCAGATCAACCGCACCAACCCGTGGTCCCCCTGCAGTGCTGCCATCATCACTGAATTTCTGGACAGTGGACATGGTGAGTTTGCATGACCCTGACCTCTTAGTTTCCTTAAAAACACTCCTGTAGT
Source organism: Etroplus canarensis (assembly GCA_015106775.1). Classification (NCBI taxonomy): domain Eukaryota; kingdom Metazoa; phylum Chordata; class Actinopteri; order Cichliformes; family Cichlidae; genus Etroplus; species Etroplus canarensis. The sequence continues at coordinate 25,745 of VUQH01022058.1, read as the reverse complement.
GTGAAAAGGTTTGAATTTGGAGGTAGGGAAGACACATCAGGCAAACAGTTTAACAAGTTATATTAAAGGAGTAGTGGTTAAAAACATGTAGGTGTTGATCGTATTAGCAAATCACATGCTCATTAGGTTTGTCACATATTAAATTAGACTGCTGTCTTTTCACAGTTGTGTTTGTTTCAAGATATGACGACCATGCTTTTTGTTTAAAGAAGAGCAAGTTTTTTCTGCCTATATTTTCTCAGTTTACTGTTTTTAAGTATTACTGCAATCATTTTGGATAAATGCAGTCAAGAGAATGGATGAATGTCAGTGTCCATCTATGCTTATTTTCTCACATGTGCCAAACTTCTTATATTACCACTCTTATAGAAAAGACTAGCAATAGCCAAGAAGAAATTCATTCATTTCGATGCAGATTGTTTGCCAAACAGGACTGACCACAGTACTTGGCCTTGGCGCAATGCTGAAATTTTATTTTAAAACTGCCCCCACATCTGTCCCAAATTACAGAGTTTTTTCAGGGGAGAATCACCACAGTGGTTTGGACCATGAAGTGTATCTGCATAATGTTTCCCATGCAGGTTTATTCCAAATAGACTTTTTTTTTGCTTTTCTGTCCATTTTGGAGATATCTGAGGACAAAAGTACTAGCTTGGTCAGAGACTCCGAGGAACGTTTTTGACTTGACAGGGAGTGATTTTTCTTACAGTGCTGTAACCTGGTTTCTCCTGGCCATCCGTCATAAATCTGAATTTCAAAAAGCAGTGTGGTGGAAAAAAGACATGTTGCCACATGTTTGTGGTAATTTTCATTCAGTGCTGTGTCCAGACCTATTTGTAACCTGTTCAAACACACATACCACCAGCTATTGTTTCCATGATTGCTCTTTGGATAGAGACAAGGAAGGAAGAGATGAGGTTCACCTTATTTTTCTAGTATGATTTGTTTATATAGCATTGTCCTATCAATTAATTACTGGGTTTCTCTGCCAAATGTGCATTAGCAAACTTATAGCGTAATAAACAGTTTGCAGCTGGGGAACACAGTTTTTCCTGAGTACAGGTTTCTGGGTTTGTGAAAATTCCCCATAAGTATGAGAAGTTATGTGTGTTTCTGGGGAATAACACCCTCCTCCTGGAAACCTTTTCATCTACCAATGCTGATATTTCACATTTCCATTTTGCACCTATTCAACAAACTTTTCCTAATATTAAGCTTTTCCTGGAAAGGGTTTGTTGCTTATTTCAGTATGGAGTTGGTGCTTTTGACATTTGCAGTGCTAGAGGTGCATTTTTTTAGTAGTTTAACAATACTCTAGTATAACTGTAAGTCATGCAAAAAGGCTGGAATGGAAAAAAAAGAGGACAAGCTTGTGAGTTTTTAGGGGGGTTGAAGAAGGGATAGGGGTGGGGATGGCTGTGTGGTATGCTCATGCATGTTTTTGTGTATGTGCCTGTGTTTGGCATACACTGCATGTAGGGCATCAAAGCCCAAATCACAATGCCACCCACAATCTCACCCACCCACTCGCCCACCCACCCACAACACATACAAAATTTAATGAAAATGGTTGTATAAATATATTTGGGCATGATTAAAGAAGTATTTTTTCATTGTATTTTTTATATATGTATTTTGGAGAAATTTTAAAAGTAACATTTTTATAAATGGGTGTTAGCGCTTGTATATGAGGAAGTCATAAAACCAAGGCAAGCATTTCATATTGCTTCATTGTGTGGCTTACTAAATCCCCCTGTCCTTAGGTGACTGTTTGCTTGACCAGCCTCAGAAACCAGCAGTCCTTCCTGACACACAGCCAGGGTCATCCTACAGCCTTGAACGTCAATGTGAGCTTGCCTTCGGAGAAGGCTCCAAGCCGTGTCCCTTCATGCAACCACCCTGCAGTCGTTTGTGGTGCACAGGAAAGTCCAGCGGCCATTTGGTGTGCGTGACTCGGCACTTCCCCTGGGCTGATGGCACACAATGTGGGGATGGACAGGTCTGTGACCGAGGGGTCTGTTCTGACAAATGGGTTCAAAATACGAAGGTAAGACTCACAAAGTTCTTTCTATCAGCACATAAAATTAACGAAGGTCTTTGTATTTTATTTATTTATCTTTTTACTTTTATTTGGATTTCCAGGTGGATGGCCGCTGGGGTAAGTGGGGTCCCTTCAGTTCCTGTTCACGCACATGTGGAGGTGGAGTCCAGCTGTCAAAAAGGGAGTGTAACAACCCAGTTCCATCAAATGGGGGTAAATATTGCCAAGGGGTTCGGGTCAAATACCGCTCCTGCAATCTGAACCACTGCCCTGACGCAGGTACGAGTCTCTCAAAACAGACAACTATGTCCATTGACAAGTTTCCCCTGGAGCAAACTCACCTCTCACCTTCTGTACCATTCCTCCTCTCTGTGTAGGTAAGACATTTCGTGAAGAGCAGTGTGAGACTAGTGGCCAAAGTTTCAACAGTAATCGTATTGCCCACTCTGTTGTGTGGGTACCCAAGTACTCTGGAGTGTCCCCCAGTGACAGGTGTAAACTCATCTGCAGGGCCAATGGCACGGGCTACTTCTACGTCCTTGCACCAAAGGTAAAAATAAGGTCTTCTTCTTCTTCTTTCGGCTGCTCTCATTAGGGGTCGCCACAGCGGATCATTTATGAATCTGCATATTTGATTTGGCAAAGTTTTTATGCCGGATGCCCTTCCTGACACAACCCTCACCATCTACCCGGGCTTGGGACCGACACTAGCAGTACACTGGCTTGTGGACCCCTGTGGCTGGTTTATGTTTTTTAATTACAGGATAAATTCTTTTATTTCTTACACTTTGAGCCCAAAGAGTCATGCTCACATGTTTCTTTGCTTCACTACAGTAGCATTTTTTTTAATAATGCATAAGATCTGTTCTTTTTTATGAAGATTTATTTTTGCCTTAATTAGCAGAGAGGACAGCAGGGGAAAGGATGGGTGATACACAGAAAGTGATCAGGGCCTGATTCAAACTCAGACCCCTGGACTTTAGCCTCTTAAACATGGGCTGCTCAACCAGGTGAGCTGCAGTGGCACTGTGAAAGAAGTATTCTGAAAATTGAATTTCTTTTTCATTTCCTAATTGGAGCAGCCAAAAGAAGAAGACTTTCATGGTCTGGCCCACTTAAAATGCAATTGGATTGCATATGGCCCACAATATAAAATGAGTCTGACACCACTGGTTTAGATTAAAGTGTGGCTTGTTGCTAACAATTTTTGGTCTGCAACAGCCACAAAGAAAGAAGCATATCATTTGTTCATAATTACACTATAATATAGCACAAGGGGACGTGGCCATGGGAGCATTTCTCTGCGATTTCAACCATTTTATTCTAACCACCAGAGCAGACTAAACTTTCTCAACATTCCCAAATACAACTGGTTTAAAAAGAAAAGTAACAGCCAATTTACTAGTGGTTCAGTGCTATAAAACAGTACATAAACTATAATTACAACATAAACCATACTCTGAGTAGACACATTGCAAACACAAACTGAAAGTGTTTGTGTACAATTTTTTTTCTGTGCAGTCCTAACTCATGTTTTATCCCTAAATTGTCATCCAAACTTTGAGAAACTCCACCTTAGAAGGACTGGCTGGTGCAAATCAGTATAAAGTTGTTCTGAGTGATATGTGTTCATCTTGACATAAAACGTTTTATTTTGATGAGTTTCTTGCAGGATGGTAGCTGCCACCATTCAGATCTGGGATTACTAAATGTTTTGTGGTATGAAAATGATGTGACTCATGCTATAGCCTTTACAATCATCAGATCCCAACCAAACTGAACCCCACTGATCAGTGTGTTAGACAGTGCTCCCCAACACCATAATCAGAGAGAGTAACTTTTGAAATAATGGTGTTCATATCCTCAGCTGAGTTCCTGAGATTTGGAGAATCAATACCAATTTGTACTGATGCTGGACAGGTAATAACCAATAACCAATAACCAATAACCAAGGTATGCAGTAGAGCATCTCTGAATGTGCAACATGTTGAACCATGAAGTAGATGGGCTACAGCAGCTCCAGGCCATGCCACTCCTGTCAACTAAGAACAAGAAACGGAGGCTACAGTTCTCACAAGCTCACCAAAATTGGACAATAGAGGATTGGAAAAGCATTGTTTGGTATGATGAGTCTTGATTTCTCCAGCAACATTTCGATGGTGGGATCAGAATTTGGCATAAACACCACAAACATCGTTTAATGGTGTGGAAGATCTTTATTGGCACACTTTGGGTGCCTTCGTTCTAACTGAGCATTGCTTAAACACCACAGCCTACCTGAGTATTGTTGCTGACCATGTCCATCATTTTATGATCACAGTGTGCCCATCTTCTGAAGGCAGCTTCCAGGAGGACAACACACCAAGCTGCAAAGCTCAAATCGTCTCAAACTGGTTTCTTGAACATGACAGTGAGCTCACTGTCCTGAAACGACCTCCACAGTCTTCATATCCCAATCAAATCGAGCACCTTTCAGATGTGGTGCAAAGGGAAATTCACATCATAGCTGTGCAGCTGACAAATCTGCAGCAACTCTGTGATGCAATCATGTCAGTATGGGCCAAAATCTCTGAGGAATGTTTCCAGCAGCTTTTTGAATGTATGCAATGATGAACTGAGGCGGTTTTGAAGGAAACGGGGGTCTAACCCAATAACACCATGGTGTATCTAATGAAGTGGCCGGTGAGTTTTTTGTCTGGTTTATAGGCAAGTTGCAAAATTATTTTAAAAACAAGAAACACAAAAAAATAACTACCTTAAAAAGAATTACCTTCGAGATAACTTTGCAGAGTAATGGCCCAACACTATTGTACTAACATTTAAAAGTCTAGGCTTGATGGTTTTATGAAAGTCTTAAAGCCTTCCAGAATTTATGTTGGTTATCAACATTTATATGTACATTATTACCAAGGAGCAAAAATGGATTTTCTTAAACCGGCACTTTAACACTCCTTTGAAAACTATTCTATAAATCAATAATAAATTGCTTATTAACTACATATAAAGTAATTATTTATAACTTATAAACCTGTTATAAGGCGTGCCTTTGGAGAAACTGGTCTCAGTTTCTTAAAGTTAATACAACAGAAAATTTCATGCTACAAATAAACAAGTAACAGAGCATGTTATAATTCAGGAAGTTACAAAACTGTAGCCCACAAACGCACATAAGCAGAGGAACATAAACCATTAGCAGAGAAACAATCAGGTCTGATCAGATGTGATAAGCATTGCACAATTATGCCCTGTGTGAAACAGGAGACTGTCATTACTTTCACAAGAATTCTATAAATCAAACCTTTTACAGTAGAAACCTTTAAGCCCAGCAGACCCCTAGAAAGTTATAATCATTATGGGTTCTTTCAGTTAATAGGATGGTGCAAGAATATGAACATAGAACGCTACACACAGTCATAATATCCTAAACAATATAATAAACTCTTAACAACCATATAATATGTCATGTCTTTTTTAATGGATTTTGTCCACTAGTCTTTGTTACTTTGCATTTAATACAATTGGTTCTCAACATTTTTGTGGCATGCCCCACAACACACAAATATTATGCCCAACAATCTTATCTATCATTAACAATAAAAAAGTATCCAAGTTGAATTTTTCCCTAAATATAGGTGCATATATTGTAGTGGTTTACACATTTGCCTTACAAGCAAAAGGTCCCTGTTTGGAGGGTTGTGTCAGGAAGGGCATCCGGCATAAAACCTCTGCCAAATGTGAATTAATCTGCTGTGGTGACCCCTTGGGGAAAATTCAATGGAGCAGCCAGAGGTACATTAGCTTTTCCCTGAAAAGAAATCACATTTATTTGACCTTAGTTTTACTTCAGATTTTTTACCTGGTTTATCTGTGCCCCACCTGCTGGGGCTCCATGCCCCACCAGTCGGGCCCACCCCACAGTCTGAGTATCACTGATTTAATGGAAGGACTTTTTTGTCTTTCTTAGCAGTACTTTTTGTTTTTTCTGTTCTTCTGTTAGACTGTGATGTGCTACTTTTGTACTTTGAACTTGGTTGTTTATGGTTTCTTCCAGTGAGAATGATACAGTGTGATACTGTTTGGTTTACTATTTGTAGGCATTTGTGTTAACTGGTGACCCGTATTAGCTTTAGATCATGTTGTGTTATAATTTATTTGAGACTGCGTGCCTTGTAATTTATGAAACTACATACTGTGATTACTGCGTATGCTGGTACTGTCTAAATCTTTATGGAAACTGTGTGGCAGTTTGTAGTATTTTGTGGAAGTCCTGTGGTACAAGCTTACTGGTATGTAGTACTGATGTCAAACTGAAATAGTCAAAGAAAAGTCAAATAAGTTTCCTTTATCCTTAAGGTACAGCTCTACCTATTTCCATCAGAGTGATAGGGCTCAGACTATATGGACACAAGTGTGGCAAATAAAAGGGAAACAGATGAACTATACAGATACTATGAACTGATTTCCCTACTCAATCAGCAGAGGCGGAGAAACAGTGAACCAAATACAGAGAGAAAGCACAAGAGAAGGAGAGACACTCAGGAAGTTAACAGGGGAAGTTTAGTGGTTTGTTGCGTCATCATTTTATGCTGCTAACTTGTACGCCGATGCAGAGTGAAGGTAGGAACACTTGTGTTCGCTTTTTAACTTATTTATTTCCTCACATCTATATATTTAAAGTCTTTCAAAAACAGGGAACAGTGATGGACGGTGGATAATAGGAGAGCAGTGGCAGGTGTCAAGAAGATGGAGAGGGTGGGGAGAGAGTTTGAATGTCTGTATGAGTCTATCTGTTCAGTTCACTTCCGCTGCAGTGAGAACAGGGCCGCAATGGCCCTGACATGAGGGCAGGGAGGATAGACTGGGCCTGTAATGAACACAGTCGTCAGGTGGGAGCTGAGATTGGAGGCTTAAGTGGATCCACCAGCTCAGAGAACCCTTATAGCGTGATTGGAGTGAAACGTTCAGAAGCTCATTTCACTGAATAGGAGAAGTACAGAGGCAAGGGTGTGGCCTTTCATTCGAAAATAAATTGAGTGCATCGGGGGGAAGTGGAGAGCCACATATGCAAGCTGAGGATTTAGTGCAATTTGTTTGATTTGGGGTGAGACGTTGATTGTTACAACGTGAAGCTGCTGTTTGTGCAAGACACCTTCATTATTTCTGCTTTTGCAGGGTGGAGGATAAGGCAAAGTATGTCCTAACACTCCAGCTTGACAAGACAGCTCCAATGCAGCACAACTCTAAGAGGAAACAACCTGTACCCAAAAACATGCACTGAGGCAAAGGAAACAGAAGCAACAGCAGCAGCAGCAGCAGCACGGTCAAATCTCTGAAATGTGCAGCGCCTTCACAGAGTCATTGTCACATTAACCAAGTTGGTCAACACATCCAGTATAGACAGTCAGTGAGCCTGACCGTCACCAACAGGTTGCCCAGCCTGTCTGAATGTGAGGTGAAAAGAGAAGGCAGGAAGCGATGAGAAGAGTTCGAAGAAAAGGGGGGAATAAGGAGAAGGTGTTTGGATGTGATCTGTTGGAGCACCTGAATGCCTCTGGTCAAGAGGGTAAGTGAGAAACCCTTGCTAGAAAACACGTCCTTCTCATATTTTGTTGTGCTCTTGTGATGGTTGTATTAAACACCATCCTGTAGAAATAAGAAATACCGGTATTAACCCACTGTGGACATCTACTTATCTACACAATGTAGATACAGTAAAACATGTCATATAAGTATCACTAAATGTGTATTTATGAACATTTTAAAGCACAAATTTCATCTTCTCACAGGTGAACTATAAACACTCATTAAGCAGATTTGATTGAGTTTATTCACACCTATAATTTCTCATGAATATTTATCATGTTTTTAAATAGCTTAGCTTTTCATTTTACACTTTGATACTTTTAGGACAGATATGAAACCAAGGAAATACTTACCTGTGCATTTTTTTTTTTTCAAAAAAAGGTCCATCTTTAGTCACTCAGCTTCTCAAACCACACAGCTTTAACCACACCAGGTTGACGCAAATGTTTGAAAGTGTCTTGGTCATTTTATGCTGTGACTCGAGTGACCTGATCGTAACTGACTTAAATTTGGACACAGACTACGTTTGTGTAGAAGAATGTGGGACACACTGTTAATGTTGAAAGATAGTATGAATTTTTGATATAACTTCAAAACTAAACGCAAACTATATAGGTAAAGGTAAATTAATTGAGTGAAGGACAAATATGGCTTATTTTACTTTCCCCAGTTTCTTATGTTGTTTGTATGGCCTAATATGGTGGTCTCTATATAAACTTGTCTATTCCCCCTTTTTTGCCTTGTTAAAATCATCAGCTGGTATTTAGGCAGCTTTTCTGACTATCCTGGGCTGCAGCCGATCAGAAAATCTCTTTTTGAGATACATATTTCTTGTGAGACATGGTCAATTTTGTAAACTAGACCTGAATAAAATGTGGGACATTATGTCAATAGGTGAGATGGGAGGCCAAGGGAGATGTTTTCTGTTGCACCTGACAAGAAACAGCATTTTATTTCTCTCAGGAATAGTTAACTAACAGCCATTTCTGAGCTCCAAGCTAAAAGCTCACATGTCCACAATGACAATGCAGACATGCTGATGTTGACCAGGTAGAATATTTGCTGTGTTCACTGTGTTGGGCATATTAGCATTCTAACTTTTCATATTATCAGTAAGCACAAAAAGTGAGGGTGATTGGAATGTCATTATGCAAATATGTAGTCCAATCTCAGTACCACAGAAATTTAGATTTTTACCTGTTGATGGTATTAGGTGTCACCGTAGTGTAGTGTTGTGGTTTACACTTTTGCCTTACAAGCAAAATGCCCCTGGTTCAATTCCAGGTGGGGACAAAAGCCCCTCTCACCATGGAGGGTTGCATCAGGAAGGGTAAATGTAAAACCTCTGTCAAATTACCAATATGGATTCATCTGCTGTGGCAACCCCTTAGGGAGAATACAAGGGAGCAGCTGATGGTACCAGATGCAAAGTCAATTGCAGTCCATTCAGTTGTTGTTAAGATATTTCTCTCAAGTCCACAAACTGGAGCCAAAGTCAAGAAATGCCTCACGTTATTTATCTGAGCATTTACTTTGAAGGATTATATGACCTCACTGTAATTTCAGTGGGCACTAGGACATAAAAGCTGTATATGTAGTATGACTTTGCCCCAAAATTAGGTTTTAAAAAGCATTTTTTCCCCTCTGGAATTTAAAAATTCTAGAACAATCTTTGCTGCAGTTGAATTCTACTATTTATTTTAACTGAGGATTCTTTTGAGTGTCATATCTCTCTCTTATAATGTAAAGAATCATAAAAGTCTATAACATCTGTGGATTGTAAGAGCATGGACACATTTTCATAGTAAAAAGTTGTTGAGATGCTTTTACAGATCAGACCAGAATGGGACAACATTCCTCTCCCAAAGTAGCTGGTCTCCCCAGTTCCCAGATGTTAACAGGCTATTGTTAAAAGAAGAGGACATGCTACAATACACATATTGCTGCCATCAAATTTTTCAATTTTTCAATATACAATATTTTTCATGAAATGATAAAATGTCTCACGTTCAAAATTTGATCTGTTTTCTATGTTCTTTTGTGAATAAAATATTGGTCTATGAGACTTGCAAATTGTTTTATTGTGTTTTTAGTTATATTTTATGCAGTGTTCCAACATTTTTGGAATTGGTATTGTAGATTTGACATATCATGCAATGATAAATTGAAAAAAGGTAAATCCACATCCACGAGGTTACTGTATGTGCTGGGTAACAATATTCTTCATGAAACCACAAAACATACATTGTTTCTTTGTTTTTATTGTTTTAAATCACTCTATTTGTACATGATAATGTTTGGACCACAAATAGGCGTTCACATGTCTCCACTAAAATTCTGAATAAAAAAATAAAACATATTTTTCATATACTTGTTTATATTCAAAGATTATAAAAGGAACTTTTCCTGTGTGTTTTTTATGTTAATATACAGGTTATTCATTTAAGTTGTTTCTTCACAGTTCCTCACGTGTTGCGATGCTGCAGTGAGTTTGTGGAGCAAAATGGGATCGTTGATGGGATCTACAGATTGTCCGGTGTGTCATCCAACATACAGAAACTCAGGTAAATTCTGTTTGTTTGTGTTTGTGTGTGCAGGTGTGTGCTGCACCTTAAGTACATACTCTGCAAATGTCTTAACCTGTTTTTTGTGTTACTTTAATGTATTGAAAAACAGGGCTGAATTTGAGAGTGACGGGAGTCCTGACCTGAATAAGGATGTGTATCTGCAAGACATCCACTGTGTCAGCTCTTTGTGTAAAGCTTATTTCAGAGAACTGCCCAACCCTCTTCTCACATATCAGCTGTATGACAAATTTGCTGTGAGTATTCCACATACACAAGCATTTCACACAATTTTTAACCCTCTTGATTGCTCATTGAGCAGGATTTATAAGGGGCATAAAATGTCTACAGTGCAAAAAAAGTGAGTAAAATTAGACAACTGTGGCCCTCACGTTTAGAGGAACACTGTTTTTGCATAAAAAAGAAAATAACACATGCCTTCCTACAGGAGGCCGTGGCTATACAGCTAGAAGAAGAGAGGCTGGTGAAGATCGGAGATGTCCTGAAAGAACTACCAACGCAGCATTATAGGTACAGTCCTCTGCAAATCACAGAAATCCTCTTTTAATAATATGAAGTAACTTTTGTCATTAAACCTGCATAAAAACCTGTATTTTGGGCTCTGAAATAGGAGACAGTCATTATTTCTCTCCAGTGACTATCGCAACAGATTATCCCCATTTTATTATTTCAAGAATAGTTTTGTTGAGTTTTTACATTTAGAAAAGTTGATACAACCAGAGGCTGTCTCCATGCTTCTTTGTTGACAGGGTTTGCAACCTTCTTACATATGTAGGGTTTTAGACCTCTGCCCTCTGGAAGCCAGGTAGAGAAATGTTGAAGAATGTGAATTGTATTGCTACTTTGGGTTGTACATTTACAGATAACAACATTAGAAGTCAGACCCACATGTGATACACTTGAGAAAACCTGTATAATTTAATTTTGGTGGAAGTCATTATCATAATTGGACATAATTTATCTGAATTTCAGGAGTGGGCCAACACCTCATACACCCCCCTTCTGGCTACATAGTTTACCAGTATCATTATGACCTATATTTGTGTCTGTTCTCAGTTTCTCACCCCTTGCGTCGATACTGTGGGTGGCTCACGGGTCACTACGGGTCCTCACTGAGGCCTTCCTTAAACTGCAGCCTCAGTACCGGAGTATTCTACTTATCTGCCACTCTCATCCTAGACATTTATGAATTGTAATTGATGGTGTGGTCCTTTCACTTGATTTGCTCTTTTCATGCCTAAAGGGTAATAAAACAGTTGTAGAAAGAATCTTGACTAAAGATGTCATATTTTGTGCATGAAAGAGTTAAAGTGGCAATAAGGAATGCTTTCATCATACCAGGATGTGAAATGACAAAGAAAAAAAAAAACAGTGAGGCTACTTCAGTATGTGGAAATGTGCTGAATTGGGGAAAAGGTGGTCAGCAACAAGCAGCTGCTGTGAGCTAAACAGATCCATCCATCCATCCATCTATCCATCCATTTCTATAACTTATCAGGGGGCAGAAGCAGGGATATCTAGACCTCTTTCTCCTTAGCCACCTTTTCCAGAGGGATACAAGACATTCCCAAGCCAGCCAAGAGAGTCCTGTGTGTCCTCAGTCTGCCATGGTCTTTCATTCCTGTTGGGCATGCCTGAAACACCTCACTTGGGAAGCATACTAGTCAGACGTGTGAACCATCTCAAAAACTAGAACCACTACAGCAAAAGTAGTGCAGCTTGCAGCATTAAACAGGATTCAGACACAGTAACTCTATGGCTGATGAACATAGTAAAGAATTAACCATATATTAAATGCAGAGCTCAGAATTAAACTCATTTACTAGGTGGACAGATACACAACCCCAAATAGATGTTAATTTCACTCCATACCTGGTGGATGTGTAAAAAAAGGAATCTGTTTTCTAACAGGTTTCAAATGTAAAAGCTGATGATGTCTTATGTCTGTGCTTCAGGACTCTGGAGTTTCTCATGCGTCATCTTGTCAGAATGGCCTCATATTCATCAGAGACCAACATGCACGCCAGGAACCTGGCCATTGTGTGGGCCCCCAATCTGCTCAGGTGTGCTAATATCAGATGCATAGATCACTGTGTGTTGGATATGTGTTTTTGTCAACTGAGGGAGACACTACCTGCTTTGATTCTGAGAGAAAATACTGTATATATGAACAGTTTAGAGTTGCATTACCTCTGAATTATATTATGTCTGATTCAATAACTGTTAATGTCAGGACTGTACTTTTTAAAAATGTAATTAATGGAGCCATTTTAACAAATAGGAAAATCAGTAGTGAATTTTGCCTTTCCTCTCTTCCTTTCCTTTTCTTCCTTCCTTCATTTAATTTACCACTTTTTGTCGGCATGTTCCTTTCTGCTTCATGTTGTTTTTCCTCCTGTTCATCCATTGATCAACTCTTTTTCATTCCTTCTTCTTTTCTTTAACATACAGTAATTTCCTGAGCTTCCTCTTTCTGCCAATCAGTAAAAAATCTGTCAATGTGTATGAATAGATCAAAAGACATAGAGGCGACTGGATTTAATGGTACTGCAGCCTTCATGGAGGTCAGGGTCCAGTCCATTGTGGTGGAATTCATTCTCACACATGTCCCTCAGCTGTTTCCTCAAGAAGGTCAGAATACAGATGTCCACTCACACAGATGCACACATGCACAGATACACAGGTACCACTGCCTAAAATCTTTCCTCTGACCTGTTTAGATATATCAAGTGAAAGAAGGAAGTCCCTCCCCTCGCCGTCAGCAATGCCCAATCAGGAGGAAATTCTTTGCAGGCCTGTTCCCACTCCAGCTGCTAACTATGGGAATATCAGTCCAGGAGATGGTCCTCTTCCCATAAGACCCTACCATGCCATCATTGAAGGCACAGACAAGTGAGTAAACCATTCTTTTACAGTATGTTGCACATTATATCCTAAATGCTTACTTACCCTTTTAGAGGACCAGGCATGTATTTACAGAAAGCTAAACCCATAATGCAAGATATATCTATATTTTTAAAAATACATTCCTTTTCATATCAACCTTTGTTAGAGATGGAAGCTCTCAGTAACACTTGTAGGCAGGGTCAGACATTTTTTTCCTTTCATGAGGATAGGTAGAATCACTTAGTGTCTCTTTGTTTGAGGCTTCAGCATATGTCAGAAGTCCTGTGAGCAGAATTGTGGTATGACTGGTCATACTAGTACAGACTGTCTAGCCCCAGCTGAAGAGGAAAAGCCCTATTTTTCATCATATTTGTTGTAAGCCCACAGCAGAGTCAGCCCCCACATCCTGTTACATCCTGTTAAAGCAGACACCTAATGGGTCAGGCAGTGGGAATGCTTGTGGGGACTGAGTGTGGTTTCCCCACTATTTCTCACATGCAGTGTGGTTGACCTAAATGGCAGTGGTCACTTGAAACTTTTTGAAGTGCAGGCTGATGAGTGGAGATGTGATGGAAGATTTTTCATACCCCCCTACTGCAAGTAGCATATTTTAAATGTTTTATTTTTAGACACTTAAGTCAGGAGTGGCAGAGAAATACTTGAAGAGTGGTGCAGGACATTTATAAGGACAGCAAGGCAGTGATAAGGTGTGTGGTAGGAGTGACAGATGGGTTCAAGGTAGGGGTGGGATTACATCAGGAATCAGCTCTGAGCCCCTTCTTGTTTGCAATGGTGGTGGACAGGTTGACAGATGAGGTCAGACAAGATTCTCCGTAGACTATGATGTTCACAAATGATCTGTAGTGAGAGTAGGGAGCAGGTGGAAGAGAACCTGGAGAGGTGGAGGTATGCACTGGAGAAAAGAGGAATGAAAGTCAGTAGGCAAAGTTGAATGGTGAAGATGCAAGGAGTAGAGCAAGTGAAGGTGAATGAGTTTAAATACCTGGGGTCAACTTTCCAAAGCAATGGACAGTGCACAAGAGAGGTGAAGAGTAGGTGGAAACAAAGTGTTAGTGGTACTTTGAGACAGAAAGATAGCAACAAGAGTGAAGGGAAAGTCATAGTGACATGTGTTATGCTTTATGGTTTGTGGACAATGGCAGTGACAAAAAACATTAAGCAAAGCTGGAGGTGGCAGAGTTGAAGTTCCTGAGATTTTCAATGGGAATGACGAGGATGGACAGGATCAGAAATGAATACATCAGAGGGACAGCACGGGTTGAGCGGTTTGTAGATAAAGGACTGGAGGCAAAGTTGAGATGGTTTGGATGGCTTGTGCAGAGGAGGGATAGTAGATATACTGGAGAAAGAATTTTGAAGATGGAGCTACCAGGCAGGAGGAAAAAAGGAAAAACCAGAGTGAAGGTTCATGGATGTTGTAGAGTACATGCAGAGAGTTGCTGTAACAGAAGGATATGTAAGGGATAGGGTGAGATGGGGGCAGATGATCTGCTGTGGTGACCCCTAAAGAGAGCAGCTGAAACAAGAATATGCATCTTACTGTTAACTGTTATCAGCCAAATGGATGTCTATGGCTGTGCCTGAACTTCGAAATTGTTTGTACCAACACTGTGTCTGCTGAGATTTCTAATGTAAATTCCATTAGGAACTATATTTGTTCATCCCATCAGCGTAGTGTGTCAAGTCACATCATATTCCTTCAAATGTATATGTTTTGCTTGCCTCAGGAGAAAAGGATCTCTCAAAGGCAGGAAGTGGATGTCCATTTTCAACATCGGAGGGCGATTCCCCGATCCACGGCGGAGACACAAACCCTCAGCCAAAGGTACAAAACCTTCATCCTAGAAAGGAGCTGTAGTATCTAGTCTTACTCAAGTTACTTTCTCCTTTTCTATAAAAAGGTTTGCTTTTTTGGTTTTCTTGATGTCTTTTGTGAGTTTTCTAATTTCTTTCTGTTTTAAGGAATAACACATTTAAACAGACATTCAGACAATCACATTTTGAATATAAACACTGTATAACTGATGACAAAGGGATGAGCTGTCATTTTTTTTGGTAGACTAGGGAATTGATGGACTGTAAAACACTGAGAAAATGGGGGTTAGAATCAAAATTTACCAAATTACTTGAAACAAAATTTTTGGCTGCTGCTTTGAAAAAGCAGTTTTTAAATCTCCCATATCTTACATATCCTGGAAATACATTTTTTATTTTTTTTTATTTCAGAGAAAGACAGGCCTGCTCTGAGACCTGCAAGAAGCATGGACTCCCTCAGCACTCCGTCCTTTCCAAATGAAGGTACCATCTTCTGAAACATTGAAAAAAATTATTTACTTTGTTTTATTACGCTTTGAGGCTCAGAGGATTTTTAAAGAGTCAGCCCACTGCTTTGAGTGCTTAAAAGTGCTTCAGTTAGAGTAAAAAAGCACTATATATGTGCCAGTCCATTTACCATTTACTTACATATAAAAACAATAAATTTTCATTTAAGTGGACCTGACCACAGAGAAAAAATTGGCTTTTGAGATAAAGTCTCAGCCTGTGAAACTTCCTCCAGAGTCCCAAGAGAAAAGAAGAGAAATTATTTTTTTTATACTGAAATTATTTTTAAAAAAGGATATAAAAAATTCTTGTAGAAGTATCTTGCTGTCAGCAGCAAACAGTGGCAGCTCTCCAGGATGGAAAGTTTCAGTAGAATCTCTGTACAGCGAAGTTTTTGGATAATCTGTAGTAACTGAGACACTGACAGCAAATTGTCTTTATGAAAACAGCAGTCCAGAGACAGAAATGTCAAAATCAGCACATAAAAACTAAACATGGTTTGATGAGAAAAGTGCTTTTCTGTTTTGTGGGTATCTACCCATTCAGACCATAAACTTTTTTGCAAAAAGATTGACGTAACCAACCTGACGTCACTCACTGGTTTTAAAGTCCCGCTTTGAAGCAGTAAGGCCATTGTTATCTCAGTTTTTTTGGTCTAGATGGACATTTATATAGTGTTTTTCTTGTCTTATTGACAACTCAGAGTGCTATAGTCCATAAGCATTGAATACAAGCCACATTTTGGGGACACTGACATTATTTAGATAAGACGGTGAAGAACTAACACTAGCATTCTTGACTAGCAAGATGCTTCTATAGACTGAATAACTGGATTACATAGAGCAATATTTGCTAATTAGTGCTAAGTAACACAAAAAGGGATGGTAAAGATTTCCTCACGGTTTCCATGTCCCTGCCTCTGCTATATTATTTTTGTCACTGGTGGGGATAAAAGCTGTTCCTCCCCCTCTGATTTTTGTGCTGATTTTGACAGTCTGCAGTGCAAACAAGATTTAAATCAGAAATGAAATTTCACTTTTAATGCTTGTGCTTCTGTGATAGTAAAGATGACACAGTGGAGGGGGAATGGGGAAATCCACAAAACACCTCCATTAAAAAACTACTGCTAACTAAATTAAAAGAAAATTGAAATGCATTCAGGCTTTACAGGATACTCACAAAAAATCCTAGAAATATCTCTGCTGAGTGTCAAACGCATGCTAATCATCTAAATCAGAATTCCCTACAAAGGTGGCTTCTGCAGCTGCTTATTTCAACTAGTTGAATTGCAGTCATGTATGGGACTGCTGCCTGTGACATCCCACGATTAGAATGCTTTGCTGTGAAGGGCGTCTCTGAAGAAATGGAAGGCTCAGCTTTGCAAATGATGGAGCAGCCACAGTTCTGCATAAAAAGTGTGGACAGTACCCTGGTTGCCATTTACTGCATCAGTCATAATTTAGAATCTGAAGTCCATGATGCTGTAGGACATGTTTCATAGCTGTCATTTCACATACACTATTGACTCTCAGACTCTGAATGTCTCCTGTTAATCTCACTAAATGGAGCAGGGGCTGTGTTCCCTGTCCTTGTCCCTGTCCTGAGTAATGTGCTGCAGATGACCCTCCACAGTAAAAAAAAAAAAAAAAAAACCGATAAAAAAAAAAAAA
>VUQH01022056.1:0-17916 GCA_015106775.1 Etroplus canarensis | reverse complement strand
CAGCAAGAGTGAAAGGGAAGGTTTACAAGACGGTAGTGAGACCTGCTATGATGTATGGTTTGGAGACGGTGGCAAGGTTTAAGATGCTGAGATTTTCCCTGGAAGTGACCAGGATGGACAGGATTAGAAACTAGTCCATCAGAGGGACAGGTAGAGCTGTTTGGAGCTAAAGTTAGAGAGGCAAAGCTGAGATGGTTTGGGCATGTGCCAAGGACACTTGGACAGAGGAAGAAAAGGAAATCCTGAATGTGGTGAAGGAGGACATGTAAGTGGGTTGGTGTGACTGAAGAGGATGGAAAGGATAGGGTGAGATGGAGGCAGACAATCTGCTTTGGCGACCTCTAGCTCAAAGAAGATTCTATTTCATTATTTGGCTTTTTCATTTTTATTAGCTATTGCATAATTTTGCTTTATTTTACTAATTTGAATATTTTAGTTTATTTTGTCATATCTGTTTTGATTATATTCTCTAGCCTTACTGTTTTTTAAATTGTTACTTAATATATTGAATTCATCATTCCATTTAGTTTATACAAAAAAATTTCTCTTTATCTGTTCTCAATTTCTTTGGATATATTCTTATTTTGCTTGTAGATCTTTCAAAATTTTAATTTCAGTTGATTTTTAATGTAAATGGGCTATTCCATATTTTAAATTATTACTTTATTCTGTCTTACTGTCAGCTTGCTTGTCATATGTGAAGAATTTTAACTGCACTAACATGCATGAAATGTGCTATACGATGACTTTGATTGGGCTTTGCTGTTTACTTCCATAGAGGACTGCTTTCTGACCTAATGGTGGTTAAGACATTTGATTTGTATACTAAATCTGTGCTTCTTTCTTATTGCAGTTCCCAGACACAGTGGAGTTTTGTGAGGAGATGGCTAATTTGGGGAAGACCATCATTGTAGCTGCCCTGGATGGAACCTTTCAGAGAAAAGTGAGTAGTCACCATGTTTGTCATACATGCAGACAGACATTGTGTAGGTGCTGCAGGGCCACACTGAGCACCACTGTGAGAACAAAATTGACAAAATGCCTCAGACAAGGAAACATTTTTAAGAGCTGAACAAACTGCAGGAGCAGCAGATGGTTCAATGAGTTCATTATTTCACACTACATTTTGCCTATTCTTTCCTTGTAATGCAATTGTACCACTATTCATTCACTCTGCTTTTCTGCTGTCCTATGCATTCTTGTAGCCATTTGGAAACATCCTGAACCTTGTCCCTCTGGCGGAAAGCGTAGTGAAGCTTCACGCTGTCTGTATGCAGTGTTTCAAAGAAGCTGCCTACACCAAGAGGATAGGAGCAGAGAAGGAGGTGAGGTGTAAAATCTAAAAGGTTGTGAAAAGTAAGGATGGTGGTGAGACAAGGAAAATAAATACACCAATACTATGACTTGCCTATCTACAAAGAAGACATAATAAAAACTATCAATGAAAGGTTGAATTGGACTTAATTATAAACTTGACTATTCAGTTACTGTGTGGCCCTTCTTTGATAAGCATCACTTGGATGGCTTCAGATGTATAAAGATCTGCCACTGCTGGGATCTTAAACACTTGAATTAAAAATCCAATGCTGTGAGCTGAGGTTAATTTGACCATTATTTGGCTATTATATCAATTTCCCCAGCCCTTTAGCAGATTTAGAAAAGAGATTGCTGAGACTGCAATAAATGTTATGCATTTGGCAGCATTTATCAAGTCTTGTCATCTGCATTGCAGGTGGAAGTGATCGGTGGAGCTGACAAATATCAGGCGGTGTGCAGAAAGTGTTACGGGGGTCTGATGGTTGACAAGGAGAACAGGTCTCCCTTCAGGAATGAAACTCCACAACATGCTCTTGCAGGAAAGCTGATGGATGCTGGAGTTCCCAAGAAGCTCTTTTCTTCTCTCCACCTATGAAAACAAATTGCCTTTTGCACAAGTTCAGAAATTATCAATCAAGTGTGTGTGTGTGTGTGTCTGGGAGTCTAAGCAAAGAATTTTTTTTTTTTAAAAATCTGATATTTACTGTTTTTAAATTTGATTGGTATGGCTGGTTTAAAAAAATGAATTGGCCCTTTTTAGGTGTCTAATTTACCTGAAGCACTTAATCTTGAATAAGTAAACCTGTTTCCATAGGTTTGTGGTGTTAATATCTATCTTCTTTTGGGTTGCTTTTGACATCTTTAACTGTAGCATTAGCAAATGTTAGGTGTTAAGTTATTTAAATATAAAAACTGATTCAAGTTTTACTATGTATTGCAAGTAATGAATGGTATGAAGTAAAATTTGTGGCTTCAAAAGTCAGTTGTCTAGTTCTCTGAAGATTTTTCACAGTGACGGTTAAGAAATTCTTTGCTTTCAACTGTAAATGTCTCAGTGCACAGAGTGGTATGTAAATAAATACCCTCAGGCATCTGAGGACCAAAATAACCAGTAACTTTGGCTTTGCTGTGAGTGACTAGATTGGAATGGGAAAGTACAGTATATTCTCAGTACACTATATTAAGTTTCTACTACTGCATATGAATGAAACAGTATTCACAATACAACTGGGTATGATTTTATTCCATAACCAAAAAGGATGCCTCTGTCATTGATATGGAGCAATGAAAGTAAGAGGGAAAACTTGGTAACCCAATGCTCAAAAGATGAAACCCAATGACTTAAGCCAAGCAAGAGTTGATCAATTTTTATAAAGCATTTGATGTGGACATTACCAATTCCAGGCTCATATCTGAAACAAACTGATTCAACGCAGATTACAAAATTAGCTTTAGCAAAAGGTATTTTATATATGCTGCAAAATCACTTTTGAAGCTGATATGGTATACTTTTGAAGCATGAAACTGTAAAAGGCAGTTTTAGAAACTATTTTGCTGACAGCACTACATTGATTGTAGGTACTAAATTAAGGACTTGCTTTGCAAAGCATGGAAATATGCAAAAACATTCAAGCGCAGCTGTGATACACAGCTGTCTAACCTTAAAAGAGTTACTCATGGCACAGTGTACTCATTTGCTTTCCTTCCCAAAACCTTCAAAGTTTCTCCCTTTGAGGTACAAATGATAAATGAGCAATGTTTTCATACAGTTGGCCTCAGTAATTTATGCACATTTTCACAAAGAACAAAACCTATCCATTATTACGAAAGTAGTATCAACATTCTGTTTAGCAAATATGACCTCATCCAACTAGTGATTCACAAATCTAAACTCCTTTTCCATCCCAAAGCCAAAACTGATGTCAGGGCAACTTTTGAGAGCCATCTGATCTATAGCAGCCAGAGCGAGGCAGCTGAGGTGTTAAACGCCAAACACAACTGCTGGGCACAAAGCAACAAAGTAAACATGCAGTTTTTTTTTTTTAAGGACAGGTGGTTGATTCTCATGTTGCAGACTGCGGTGTTATTCTGTGACTATACCAAAACAAGGGGAATATTCCCCCTTCCACAATTTAGCTGAAAAAGTCTGTAAGCAGCACATAAACATCAGCATTGAGAAAAGTAAATTTCACTGAGACCTTGGAGGAAGTGTGAGGCTGCTCTGTTCACAGGCTGACAAAGCATTGCAGCTCGTCTGTATGAGGACACAATCAGTGGATGAACCTATTCAGGATCTTATCTAGACTCTCCTCCTTTTCTATCTTAAAGTTAGCTAAAGAGTTTAAAGGGCAAAGGTGACTGCCAAAGTCTGATCAATACATGCAACCCATTTTTTTATACTTGCCATAGTCAGACTTAATTATATAAAGGGTCCTTATAGTTGGTAAAAATGGTAATAACATTGTGGACAGGTTATTTTAAGGTTAACAAATTTCCCTGCTTCAAAAAATAAGTCCATCATAGAATTTGACTTAACAGTAGTCATTTTGCACTCAGTCAACTCCCATTTACTAAATAATACCCCATTATGAATATGTACACGAGATTAATTAATTGAAAAAAAAAAAGTCCACATAACCAAATAAGCAAATACAATGAGGCTCATACAACCATGAAAATGGCAGTTTTGCATAGTGAATTGTATGTACAAATTCATATCCTCAAGTTCCAGAGTCATGAGAAAAACATTAAATGCTGGCCTCTTCCACTCATTCTTCATAACATCACATTTTGTGACCCTCCGAATACATTCTCTCTCTCTCTACCTGCAAGATCTGCTCATTTGAGGTAAAAGTTGCATCTTTGCACACGGGTCTGAGGTCAGATTACTGATGTCTTAAGACCTGATCACAGACCTTTTGACGTAAACGGCAGTGTCCCTCTTCTCTGGAGTTACACTGCTCAGGTTCTCAAATCTGACAACACTAAATCAGCATAAAACCACATCAATATGATATAGCTCTGTGACTGTGCAGTGCAACTACAGTAAGTCCACCAACAGATGACCTGGAGCACTGCCTTGTCCACGTGACCTCCCTTTGTCTTAGTAGTTGGGCGGCTGGTAGCCAGCATCTCCCTTTGGCGGGAGGTTCTGGGTGTAGGGAGGCTGCTGGTGCATGTCGGGTACGCTGCTGGGATAGGGTGTGTAAGTGGTGGGGGTGTAGGTAGTGGGGTTGTAGGAGGTGGGAGCATAAGTTGGAGGATAGGGGGTGCTGAGCTCTGGCGCTGGCTCCGTGTAGGGAGGGATGGTAACATCAGTTACACCATGGCGGTAACGACCCAGTGCAAAGTAGGTTAGGATTCCCTGCAGAATGAGATAAAAAAAATTGAACTACTGTGAAAACTTTGCCAGTAATTAATCACACAAGAGGCTAATGAGCTTTTTCAGCAATTACTGAATCAATGCAAGTGTTACCCAACACAAAAAGCGTTATGAGAGAACTTTAATATGCACTGATGAGCCAAAACACTGACCGCTCCTGCCTAAAGTGTTGGACCTTTGCGATCTACCAAAAACAGCTCTGACCTGCGAAGACACGGACTGGAAGAAACTTTGAAGGGGCTCTGTGGTATCTGGTACCAAGATGTTAACAGATCTTTAAAGAGGACACATTTTCTGTCATATAGATGCTGTTACAATGGTGGATGCTTATTATAAACATGAGCAAGTAAGGAAAAAGTGATGCTCACAAGCTCTTTCAGTTTTGTTCACTTGTGGATCTGTAGGATATCAAGTTTGGATATCCTCAGTATAGTCATCTCTGGCTTTGAGCACAGAAGCCCACCCACCTGTTTAGGCAAAAGTTGTTTACAAGAGGCAGCCAATCAGAAACAAGCAGCTTAAAAGAAGGCTTGTTTCAAACTGAGGATGAACTAGTGGGGCAGTACAAAGGCCTACTGATAAATCAGGACAATATGGATTTGAAGTGTGTAGCAAAGCTCCCAGAGCTCATGAATAAAAATATGGAGATGAGCATAATAGGTCCCCTTTAAAATCCTGTAAACTGTGATTTGGAGCCCCTGCAGATTAAAGCTGTTAAAAGGTGCAGACTACCACAATCAATCTACTGTCTAATACAGCCCAAACATTAATATGAGCTGGTGTGATTATAAAGTTACACAACTCTCCCATACAAGAAGTTGCCAAACAACAAAGATAAAAATATCTGATTAAAATTTTGCCAGTCTCCCCGTCAAGGTTGTCTCCTTAAAGCAGAGCTGCTATTTTCAGATCACTCCGCGGAATTCCTGTTTTCACTTGTGTGTTGGATACACACTGAAACTCCCTCAGTATGTCAAAATGACCACTCTTCAATGTTGACTTTATTTTGAAGAAGATTATGTCGTAAGACAAAATTCATTAAGAGCCATTTCTGCCAAAGTAAGTCCAGTGGTGAGGCCAAAACAAAAGACACAAACATGAGTTTGTAGCCTGAGATTCCGCTCTGATAATCCTCAACATGGAAATCAGGGCAGTTTAACACAAAAAAGTGAAAAGCAAAGAAAAAAGGGCAGTTCAGAGGTTAACAGGTGCACAACTTTGAAGGGGAGATCCTCCAAATTTAAATCATCAGCTATTCGTTTTGTGGGTAGAGTCACAAAGCTTTATGAATACACCCAGCTTGAGTGATCACAGCGTATTGGCTCCAGCAAAGCTACAGCCTGCACCCGGTGCATTTGCACAAATACAGGAAAAACAGCTAATCTGCCTCTGCCCAAATTAAACAATATCTCTCCATCAGCACCTCAGAAGCTTTCTAATTAGTGCATTCTGTCTCTTATTTTCAACTGTACAAGAGCCAAAGCAAACAGCAGCAAGCTGTGGTACAACAGGAAATTACAATACCCACTCACGCACAATGCCGCATCCCTAAAGTCTTAACCCTAGTACTGCAGGACCTCAATATATTGATGTCCCAGATAAGTTTCGTGTACTGCCGGTCGTCTATATATTGATCACTTCCGGTGTTTTCATTCACTGCTGGTCATCTAGCTGGTCATATAGCTGGCAGTACTAGGGTTAAAGGGCTCCCTTGTGTTTATACACAGGCTTGAGTCAGTGGTTCATTTTTCTTTGACAACTAACATGGGAACTTTTGTAGTCAACTGGGTTCCAAAAAAATGTAATCAGAGTACTTCTAGATTGGTTTGAAATCAAATCTTAAATATACTGCACCATAAACACTAAAACAGACACAACTTTTGATCTAGAGCTGGTCAGATTAAGTTAGTTTTACAAAGACAGCACAAAGAACAAAGTGCACGTGTATAACATGTCAAGGTGCTGTCCTTTCTAAGAAATCTAGGTGAAGTTCCTGTCATCCTTTTAGATGACAGGAACTTTACTTTCAGATTCCAGAAATTACAGTAAACACAGGCATTTCTGCATTGCAGTTTTGGAATTTAAGTGATGATATTTACCACAAAGATGAATACTGGTCTAAGAAACCCTGTATATCAGACATGCTTAGCAATGGCTATAATGAAGTTTGAATTATAAATACAATAAAACATTCAAAATGTTCCAGTGTTCAAAAAATGATCAGAACACTTATCATTTTATCATTTGAGAGCAGGTTCATACTGAGAACACGTGAAAAGTGAAAGTCCAGAGACACATCGCGCTGCCTGCACCATCATCTGTGAAGGGAACTGGGCACCTGTGTTGGACCTGCCAGTTCTGGTGTTCTCTGGAGAATGTGAAGTGAGCTGCATGGTGCTGGGCTGTGAGCACAGGTCCAACTAAAGGACACTGAGACCTCACGCCAACTTCAGGGAATCTGTTTCTGACAGTTTGGTCAGAAACATGCACGAGCAGCTTGCTGGAGGTCACTCCTCCTGTTCCTCCTCGCACAAAGGAGCAGATATCAGTCCCTCTGCTAGGCTGATGCCCTTCTACAGCCTTGTCCAGCTCTCCTCCTGCAACGGCTGTCTCCTGGCATGTCCTTAACGCTCTTGAGACTGTTCAGGGAGACACAGCAAACTTATTGTGATAGCACAAACGATGTGCCATCCTGGAGGAGATGAACTAACAGTGCAACCTGAATGTAGTGCAGTTACCGTCTCATACTACCAGTAGTGACAAGAACATGAGCAAAAAGCAAAACTAGAAAAAAATCAGTTAGAAGGGATAAGAACAGAGCAATGGACTGTGGCCACCACCTACTAAACCATTCCCTTTTTGGGTCTTTTCGTTGCCTCCTCAGTGCACCTGTTGTCACTTTCATTTGTACCAAAGCAGCTGAAATAGCTTCATGCTTTGTAACTGGACAGATTGCTATCCCTAGTTTTACTGACTTTGTGTCATACTGTGATGATCGAGCGCTCTCTTAATATTTTTGAGCAGTGTAATTACACAGTTTTCAAATTTAATCTAGAGTTGATTGTAATCAACTCCAGATTAAACTCCCAATCTTCTTCACATATACATAGACACACAAAATTTACCATTTTAAAATACAGTCATCCTCTTAATCTTTTTTTAAAATTTCTGTGATTTATATTAAACTTCAATAGCATTGTTATTGGGTATATTTCATGTAACAGTTTATTACAGAAAATAGGGGTTGTTTTAAACTATGAATATTAGTGAATGCTTCTTTGTTGTATCACAGTGAAATGCATGCACTTGTTCAAGACTCAAGAATGTGGCAGACGATAACATTTATCCATTAAATCAAAAGTAGTTTATTTAACTTTGCCTTCTCTGTATAACTTTATTATAATAAGACACTTCTCTGCTTGTACATTGCTCCCTTGAACTAAAAATGGCAACATTTGTTTGTGGGAATGTAAGTTGGGGTAGACAAAACTTAGATACATACCAATATACATACATGTGTGTATATTACGGTTCCATTAATAAAACCATAAATGCTAAAAACAGTCTGAACCACTCCAGGTACCTCAGTAATGCTGGAAACATAATACAATCTTTTGAGTAATTTTTCTGGAATACACTACTTTTGTTTTTAACATGGGTACATACAATAATGCGCACATCAACATTAAGAGTTAAGGAGGGATGAAGGACTCTTAAAGCCAGTGTTAAAGTGTACAGCTATCAATGAATAAACCAGTAGCAGGCAAGACAAGCTGCACCCATGGGTGTGTTCATGCTTAGAAGTCATAGTGAAAAATAAAATATGTCCAACTTCACTTGCCTGCTGATGACTGTATGCCTAAATTACACCCAAAAAAAAAAAAGTGGTGACGTTTTCCATTGCAGGTTCTTCATTTGGATGAACATATACACACAGCTGAATGTATATATGTGGATGTATTTAAGAAACAGTAGAATTGTCTTAGTAATATTGGTTAAACCACTCACGGGCAAACAAGCCAGAAAGTGCTTGCCATTCATGTTATAACCCTCTGGTCCCCCACCCCTTCCCGAGTTATTACACAGACACCAGAGAACACATGCACTTTTTGAAGTGGCAGACGTCAAAATTCTGCGCCAGGGGAGGTGAGACATGGCAAGATCAAATGTAAACAAAGGACAAAACAAGCATGGCAGACACTGTTGATGGAGATAGTCAGTGGAAAGAAAGTGAAGTTTTACACACACACTGACAGGCGTAGCACCCATATTGACTTCTGTAAATAGAGGGTGCAGTATTTGACATCACATCTCCTTCTGCACATGTGTCACTTCAGGGCTGTAGACTGTTCACACTGGAGTCTGATGGTGGTCGCATTTTAATTTTAACGTGAACGACCGCACAAAATAATCAGATCTCAGCAAAAACTTGGAATTGAGTATTAAGGACTGCTGTGAATATAGCCTCAGATTGCATCTCACATGTGTTTGAGAAGTTAATATCCTCATCCTACAGGATGATAAAATGCTTTTTTAAAAAAACGTTTTCTCTGAGAGAGCATAGCATCACCCTTTTCTCTCACCCCCAACGATCCTTTGGATTATTGTGAAGGAAAACTCGCACATAGTCTGTCACCTCTTTTATGCTCACACCATTATGAGACTTGTTTGTAAAAAATAACATATTATTCTGACGAGTTGCTAAGACCAAAATAAACCCAAATTTAAAAGAATAGTTAACCTAATACAGTGTTCTAAGAGAATCACATGAAATGTTGCTGAAAATGAAGAATGAATGATTTAAGGAAGAAAGTTTAAAATACAGTATGATGTGTCTAAGTGAAGAGAAAATACTAACAAAACAATATTTGTAGAGAGGGAATAACACTGACTGAGATATTAAAGAAACAGAGGAAAATCACAGAGGATCATATAACACTTTAGATGGGTATTAATCCACATCATTACAGCTTATTTATTAAAGTCTATATTGCATTGAACCTTTTTAATAGGGAAAATATTGATTCAACTTGCAGTGCAGCTAATTGACTTAAATACACTTGTACAGTATCAGAATAAAAAAATATTCAGCTCCAAGATATGCTGAAGAATCTTAACTAAACAGCTACTGTATCTCTGTTAATATTTGTTATTTATGTTTATAGAATGGGTGCCTGTAATTTGAGTAATATCCCCCTGGGATTAATAAAGGATTCTGATTCTGATTATATATATTTCTGAAGCAGAAGATTATCACTAATGTGCACGTGCTCTTATTCCAACATATCTGCACAGAGAATGTTGATGAAACAAAAAATATCCTGATAAGTTGATGTCCAACATTTTAACAATGAAGTTTTCCTTCATAAAAATCTCACTTATATCTAGAGAGAGATCAAGTGCAAAATTAAAAGTTTTCCTTTTTTTAAATCAGTCACAATGTTTATTAAACTTCCCTGAGTTAATGGAATGTCAGTCTTTAATATTTCTTGATAATTTGAGCTGTTCCTGATGTTTATCAGGGTTTTATCACAGTTGCCTGTCACTCTGCGAAATGTGTTTTACAAATTAGATTAAGGCAATAGCACAACTTCTTCTTGGCAAATACTTCTCAAGTCATTTAAGTAGCTGAGTGTGTGTAATTATGACACTTAAAGCAACTTCCTTACACTAATGGAACACAATCATCTGCAGCCAAAACAAGCAAAGAAGCATTGCCGGTGCACAGATTAACATGATTTAATGCTAATCTTACAGAATGTGCCATTATTAGCTGGTGATTATGCTTCTAATCTTGACCCCAGTGAGTAGGCCAAGTGGTTTAGTGGTTTCCAAGGGTTATTTTTGTGTCTGTCCTCTATTCTACTGATCCAGTGACATATGGCATGCTATAACAAGCCAAGATCTTCAAGCACCATCAAACTGTGTCATCACTGTTTTCTTCCTGATTAAGGATGGTATGGTAAAACTGTGAAGTTAAGGCTGATATACTTCAGAGCATTTACTTATGCTGTTACTCTGCTCTTTTTTCTGCCTGCATGATTTAATTTCTAAAAGATCGCTTTCCTCTTTAAAGTAACCCTTCTGATTTAAGTCGTGCTTGATCTTGACAACATTTATGGTTACTGGTGGGAACAGCAACACTCTGAGCTTCTTTGATCACTATTACCTCAGTGACAAATACATTGGTGTTGTATTTCCAGTGAGTACTTCATAGCGAAAACCACAATGTTTTTCAACTGTTTAATACGTTTAATGTCGAGCTGCAGCCAGAAAAATTGTAAATTCAACATTAGTTGTAACTCTACAAAGAAATTCTGAATTTTATAGTGGAGCTGATCAGTGAAAAAATGCAGGATTACATGCTTGTATGTTTTTGTTTTTGTTATTTAATTATTTTCTGTAAATCCCTTCCTAGTGTGAAGGCAATTTAAAATCAGTACAGGAATCACATACTCAGCTACCTACAATAAAAACTGCAATACAGGATAAAATTACAAAGTAAATAAACAGAAATTTCTCAGAAGTCTCTCAAATTATGATCTTAAAGAACTCACTCATAAAACATAACCTTTTTGTTTTCATCATTTGCTTTACTTTTTTAATTACATAACAAAGAAGAAGAATTACACAGTCATGGCTTAATGAAGTATTCTGATTATGATTCTGATATTAATCTACGCTAATCCCTCACAGATAGCCCTAACTTGTCTTAATCTTGGTGTTATTTCATAAAATGTACTGTAGGGTTTATAATCAACTTCTTTGTTATAGTGTCAGTTAAACCTAAGTCTTTACCTTTTGTTTCCTCACATGATTTGCATTCTGATGACCAAGCTTGGTAATGAACCACAGTCGTCAGGTTTTTTTAATGCTGTTGATGACTACAGCCCTATTGAAGGCAATCAATTACTCACCAAGCTTGTCAATACATTAATCAGGCTTTAGAAGGCCTATTAGTACTCATCAGAGAACACTGCTTTGTCTGGACCCCATCCAATCAGAGAGAAAGACTGTGAAACCAGCAGGGTTTCACTGAGCAGTCAATTTGTCTTTTTCCTCCAGCAGTTTTTTTATTAGTTCTCTTGTTGTCTGTAGAAAGATCAAAGAAAGTGCACCAAAACTTTGTTTCTTTTTTGTCATTTTGCCAAGACCATTTTTATCTTTATTTATTCTTTTGTTTACAGAGAATGATTTTGAGATTCCTTTAAATGTAAAATTTGATCTCCAAACACAACTGGACAGTTATTAATCATGGTTTGAAGATGTATAACGAACTGTCACTGCTAATAGCTCTTTCATATTAGAGACAATACTGTCTCTAATATGATATCAAGTCATGATTTGTCATTATATTTACTATATTTTCAAATTTCATATAATTTAGTTCAGTTCCATGTTGTCATTCTTTCTATATTCTGCTCTCTTTAGCATGTCTTATCAAGCAAAGTCAAAACCTACACAGAAAAAAAGACCCAAATTAAATGGATAATTACAAAACAATCACTTGAATATACATGTTGAGTAAAATATAGAAGCCTATTGTACTTTTAATAGAGTTACAACTGTCAAAACAGTGCTAATGGTCCTTAAGTGATTTTGTAATTATTGTGGACATTTAAGTTGACTTGCCAGTTGAAACAGCTCAGCATGAAATAACAACAACCACTATTAAAGTCCTTTGTGACTTTAATAGTGGTTGATAGAGATGGATTTAATTGTCTGCTTACACTATATAAATACATTTTAAAGTCACTCTCTCCTTTAAATATGCTTGCTTCTGTTACTTTATTTGGATATTAACCCTAGTCCTGCCAGCTATACAACCAGCTAGACGGCCAGCGGTGAATGAAAACACCGGAAGTGATCAATATATAGACGATCGGCAGTACACGAAACTTATCTGGGACATCAATATATTGAGGTCTAGCAGTTCTAGGGTTAAGGCATCACTTTGCAAAATTATGCACTTTTGTACTTCGATGGTTAGGGGAAATGTGAGGATTTTTTCTCAAAGTAACTCAGGCAGGTTTTAGAAAAAGTTACTCTACCATTGATTATATGGTTATTTAAACACATTGTTAAAAAAAAGTGAAATCAAACAAATCCTGTGTGGATTCTGGAAACACATTTGATTGGAGGACAGGATGCTAGTACAAACTGTTAAACTCAGGTCATGCATTTTTTAGTAATGAATGTGAAACATCAAATCAGGTATTTGTTGGTGATAATAAATCTGTATTTTGCATGCAAGCATTAGGCAGGATGAAAATCAGAGGTGAGAAGGAAGTAAGTACAAAAACTTCATTACTTTAAAAGGTATTTATGCTTTACTTGAGTATTTATTTTCCTAAAAGCTTTTTACTTTTACCACATACATTTTAGGAGAAATATCTCAATTTTCTAGTCCTATATTCAAAACTGACTTTACGTGAGGTTTAATGAATTTGGGGGGAGCTATGAGTATTTTCACATCTTCCTGACATCAAACCATTTTGAATCTAAATGGAGGGAACAATAACACAGACAATCCTAGTGGTGTATCCATTACTGGTGCATTTTATAAAAGATGTAGAGATGAAAGCAGTATATGTACACGCACACACACACACACACACACACACACACACATATACACACACAAGCACAATTTTTAGCAATATACTCAGCAAATAAGCAAATAGAGCTTTTCTCTTTTTATGATCATAATGGTTATTCAAGGTGAATATGTTCATCAGAATAATTAATAGAGCTGAAATAAAGTTCCTCTTCTCTTGTATTAATTTCCATTCCATTTTCTTGTACTTATCCAAATCAGGGTTGCCATTAATATTATTTTTATATCATATTAATATGACATGAGGTTCTGTTAGCTTTGCACAAAAAATTGCTAACAGAAATGTAATTCAAAAAGCTACTTTTGACGTTTATACCTTGAGTACATTTTAAAGCATGTACTTTTTCACTTTTACTTGAGAAAAGAAACTGACTCTGTATTTCTACCACAGTCTTTTTTAACACAATCACTTCTACTTCTACTTCAATAAAGAATGGCTATATTTTTCAGAATCAGAACCAGAATTCTTTATTAATCCAGGGGGGGGGAATTGCTTGGGAAAATGGGAAATTGCAGCCTCTGGTGAAAATGTATCACAATTCCCCTATCAATTACCAAGAGGGCTATTCACTACAGAATGGCCGACAGTTTAATAAATTTGATGACACAATAGTTACAGTGTATTCAGCTAATTGTACTGATTGTACTGACAGAAAGCTATAGGTCATATGTGAGAATTCCGATGGAAAATGAAATCTTTTTCTTTTTTTGGTTACTAATATTAGGAAACCAAAATCTTGAATTAATAAAGGATTCTAATTCTGATTCTGATTAATCCCAGTGGTCATCTTAGTGCCTCTATAACCAAAAGAAACAGCGTGCTGTGTTGTACACTACAAATCATAAATTCAATACAGCATCTCTGTGACCATGTAGAAGAAAAAATGTCTTTTGAAACTTTAAAAATTACTGTATACTCTATTACCTCTTATCCCATCAAGTTTACCAGTTACACTGTATGCATGTGAAGTGTGAGGGTTTGAAAAATTACATACATTAGAAAAATGCATTTCCTTAAGTACTCTAAAAATGAAAATGACAACCTACAATAATATAATCTATGGGGAGATGTGGAGATACTCACTCAGTATCACAGTTAAAAGGTGAATAATTGGGTCTTTCTGCCCATGCCTATGTGATGGAGAACAATATCTTCACCAGATCTTGCAGTTTAAGTAGATATATGAGTATTGTGGCTTGCCTACACAAAACTGTGACTGACTGAAGTGAACTGTTAAACAGACGTTGAAAGTTCAGTTCCAATGAAAATAAAATAAATAAATATTTTAAATAAACTGCTCAGACTTACAGCATCGCAGTATTTGTGAAGAATTAAAACAAGCGCTTAAACTAGGATAGTGCTGCCCATACTGTGCCAAAAGTGCATGTAGGCTTTTTGAATTCAAATTAAAATGAACAACATCAGAATTGTTATGACTTTTGTAAGATATAAAGGCTGAGAGAGGATATAGGGGGTCTGCAAGAACACTGATTACAGTTTTTTTGGAGTCCGGTATCATATGTTGTCTTAATTTAAAAGTGTAAACATAATGAAAAGTAAAGTATTATTTAAAATATCATTTAACGCTAAGCTGACAGTGATACTGTAATCACGAATTCAAACTAGGTAACTCAGTGCTTTTTTGAAGTAATATTTATTGGACTTTTGCCATGTCATGTGTTGTTGCTTTGTAATCATTGGATGTTTTCTTTGTGTTTCATTTCATGTGATAATGATCCTTTGTCACACTAACAAGGGAAATGAAAGTGAATGGTTTAGAATTCATCAGCAAGTTCGAACGTTTTTCTATGCTTGCAAAGAGAAAAATTACCTACTAATAAACACAGAGTTTGGACTTTTTACTCAGGTAATTTAAATATTTTAGACATAAATTATCATTAGCCACCCTCCCCACCCCACCCCGCCACACCATCCCCATCCCTCTTGACATTCTATTGTTGTTTTGTGGGATGTGTTGCGTTTAGAAACCTAGACTGGCATTAAGCATGCTCTCAGCCTTAATTAAGGTGAGCTTAATTAATGTGGGTTGTGAACTAATGAAAAACTGGGAACTTTTATAATTGTTTTTCCAAATAAAAAGGAAATTTTTTAAAAAATTTACCATTAGGCAATAAATTTGTCTAAGGGTATTTTTACTCTCACCTCACATATTACATGATTTGTGAGCACTTAAACTCCAAATGTAATAATCTTAGATATGTTAAGGTTTATTTGACCAGAAAAATGACTTGGCTATGGTTTTTCTAGGGATAAAGTTGAAAGTTGAAGTTTTAACTTAATTGTTGAAGACTTGGAAGAAATTCTTTGGATCGCTATTTCATTGAGGTTAGGGGAACTTCATCATAGTCAAAATACTCTCCAAGGATTAATACACTAATACTAAAATGGCCTATGTTTGGAAAGAAATGGTTAATTTAATTTGCCCCGTTACCATGAACTATTGTTTGTTCTTGCATTGTGTGCCCACTGTTTCTCTTTGCAAGTGTTAGGATCAACTTTGAGAATTACTTTTGCGTGTCAAGTCATTTATTCTACTCAGTGGGATGACAATAAATGTATTACAGAATGTTTCAGTTTCCTCCACAGTCAGGACTCTGATTTGGGCAGCCCAAAAGAGAAAGGCAGTCACTGTCAGCAAGCTAACTACACTAGAAGTGTCAGCATGACAGAGTGGGTTCCCAGTGAGACTAGAAAAATGAAAAGTCGATAATAGGGCCAGAATTGCATTTTTCAGCCATCTGTCTGGTGTGTTTTATTTAAAGTGCAGTCAACATGGTGTGCTTCGTTTTTTACCGATTCGCTTCTTTACCCTCCTGACGCTTTCTTTTCTTTTTAAATTCACGGTTCTCTTCTGCCCTAACTTAAAAATGATTAGACATTTAATCTTCTCCACCTGAGGAAATGGAAACCAAATTTATTTTAATCAAATGTATTCAAATAAAATGTATTTATATTTATTTCAGTCTTATAACTCTTAGAATGCATCACTTGCAATTCAATCACAAGGCAGTTTTATTCATTCTGAAGTTAATTCATTGTTTATACTGCATTCGGCAGTATGTCAGGACTTGGAGAACGACAGGTGCAAATCTTACTAAACAAATGGATTGGGAGCTCAGTGCTGGGCTCAGCCCTGATTACCTTCCATAATCCAAATCAGCTGATGCTTCTGAGGCATGCTTCTGCTGTTCTTCATGAGCAAATCCACAAAGTGGGGGATCCAAAGAAGATTTATTAGACTCTGGTTTGGGTTAATCTATTCACAGGTACACTAAACTCATTAGCTAATCATTAGGAAGGACCTCTCAGCCACTGACCGAATTTCCTCATGTGTTACAGTCAGGTGAATGTCTCTCAGCCTGCTTTAGTGTGCACTAAGTACATATTAACAATTAAAAAGATTGAGATATAGGTTTCTTTTGCATTTTATTACTATTCAACAACTATTTTGTACTTTTGACTGAATACATTCATGCATGTATTTAGTTCAGGCTCACAAAAAAAGAATACATCACAGTAACTTAAAAAACTGTCACGATGCAGTATTATCTATCATGGGGAAAGTATTACATAATTAACCAGGAAACAAAGCTGAGATACTTTAATCAGAGATGCTTTTCCTTTATTTTCTGTGCATGCTAGCTGATGTTATTATGAACAAAGAGACTGGCCTTCTCCAAAAAAATGTATCCTGTTTGCACAAGTTCGTGTTATACTCTGTAACCAAATCATTTGGATTCTTAAGACTAACCAAATGGCAGCCTAAAAGGTTTTTTTTATTATTTTTTGTTTGTTTTTAACATGTCTTGGCTTTATGTGGTGAGGTTTTTCTATTATTTTAACATTTTCATTTTAAAACTAAATATACTTCATAACATTACCTTATCTATTGTACCTGCTGTCAGACAGACTGCCTGGCCATTGTCCAAGCCTGCAGAGATCATAGTATCCACAGCAACCTCTCAGCATGATGGTTGAGAAATATGAGTTTGATCCTCAACATGGTCACCAGTAGAAATATGAAACTGGTTCAGGGTGCAGATTTATTGTATGTTATGTATTTTGTAATATATTTCATGTACTGTAATCTATAGACGAAATAGAGAGACAAATATCTATTTTTCATTGAATATGAGGCATTTTAAAGTTTAAGATTTCATTCCTATCTCATGTAGCAGACTTGCCTGCTGCACACTGGGTAGTCTTCACATGTATCAGGGAGGAAGAGAGGATGTTGTATTTGTTTCTTACCAGTTTTGCAATCTCCATTCTCAATATAGTGGAATTTTTTTTAATTTTTTTTTGGGGGGGGTCATTTTATTTCAATATGTTTATTGTCTTTTTCAAAATTATTTCACAAACACATGACATATACACATACATACACACACACAGAGTGCATACCCTTGCATCATAAAAAATAGAAAATAAATAAATAAAAATAAATTAAGAAAAAACAAAAAAAAAAAAAAATACATAAAAATAAACAAACTGCATACCCTTGCATAATTAAAAAATAAACAAATAAATAAAAACAAATTAAGAAAAAACAAAAGAAATTAAATAAATAAGAATAAT
>VUQH01022054.1:41521-56369 GCA_015106775.1 Etroplus canarensis | reverse complement strand
GGGTGGGGGGGGTGTGGGGGGGGGGGGGGGGGGGGGGGGGGGGGGGGGGGGGGGGGGGGGGGGGGGGGGGGGGGTTGCCGCCTCCCTGGCCTCCAGTCTCCTACATACACACAGGTCTAGTTTGGGGTCTTGAATTAATGGGTCATGAATTGGCCTCCAAGTGCAGGTCCAAGGGCGTCTTGAGCCGATGGACCTCAGCAACCTTCTTTTTTCCGGTTGAGTCTCCCAGCTGACTGAGCCACTGCCGCCCCCACCTGTTAATCCCCACCTGAGTGCTCAAGGCCAGCAAACTGTCAAAACTTCTGCATTCATAGTTGTGGTCGCACTTGTGGATGATCAGTTAATCAGGGTCATTTGTTTCACAGCATCTGGCTGCTACTTACTGTAAACCCCAACCCTCTGAAACATAACCTCTGTATTTATAGCCTACATTATAACAAATCGAGCCTGTTGAGATTTTAATGAAATATGAAAGCAGAACTGTAGATAGTCACGAGCATCAGCAAGAATGGCCCCCTCCCCACCACAGCTTCCTCACAGCAAGTGTCACAAAGATCGATGTGACCTCAGGGTTTAAACAAATAAAAGTCAAAGGGTAAAGTATGAGTCCAGTAGGAGCTTTTGACTTCATGTTTCATGTGCAAAATGCAAACCAAGCATGAAAAGCCAGGGTTTATATGGTGTAATGTATCCCCAATGTCTGAAGCTTTTATGAAACACCTAGGACAAGAGCTGTAGGGATGTTACCCAATCTCAAGCATCCATGGAAAGAAGACCCATCTGTTATTGAAATGCCACAGAAATCGGCCTAATACAATAATTGCAGAAGCCATTCCCTGTGATTTTTTTTCCTCTAATATCTTTTCTGTATCTGTACATACAAGAATGTATTAAGGAGTTGACTCTTCTAATTCCCTTTGATCAGCAGAATGTAATTTCAGCTACAGTGTCAGCCTGACCGAGATGTATATTTGAAGGACAACTATGGAAAGCTCATCTGAAGCATGTGCCACTGACTTTTGGGAGAAGTGGAATCAAAGAAGTTCTCTGTGAGCAGCAAAAGTGTCTTTTGGCTCCTGATCTTCGAACGCAGCAGTCCATCATCCATCCCCCTATTTTCAAATTGCATAAATCCCCAAGTAGAGGAGAAGAAAATGTTGATTTGTGCTGGAGGAGAAGTTGCTGTGTCTAGCAGAGGTGAAAAATCATCCTGTACTGTGTTCTCAGGGATGATATTTTAGTCTTTCATTGGGGCTACAGGTTCATCACTCACCCAGCCAGGTTTCATACTGTTAAGGTGATTTAGTGGTGTGGAGAGACTGGAAGCTGTATTGTTCCTTTGTGGGAGAAGTTTGGAGAATACACACATACACAAACACACACACACACACCAGCAAATTATTTTGAAAGGGTTGTGCATGTATGTTTGTGTGTGCAGGGAGGTAAAGGAAATAGAAAAAAGAGAGGAAGGTGGTTAGTGGACAGAAGAATTGAAGAGGGACAAGGAGCAAAATTGAACCCAGGGACAGCTAAAGGAAACTGGGAGAGAAGGAGTGGCTTGCAAACACTAACATTTTCATGAAACAATAAGATTTTTTTCAGTACTTTGGCTTAACAGAGAGGAGAAATTCCTTTCTGTGGTGTGTGAGAACTTTTAGTTTAATCATGACAGGAAGCAATTTGTTTGACATATTAAATAAGGATCGTGCCATCTTTCCCCTTTCTTCCCTCTTCAGAAAGAGTTTCCCATCAAAGGCTCAAAGGTTTTCATGGAATAGGCAGGGGCTCCGAGACCCAAATTGCATGTTGTGAGCATGAATAATGCAAAACTGCATTCCTCCACATGGAAGGATACAAT
The DNA here is from genome assembly GCA_015106775.1 of Etroplus canarensis. Taxonomy (NCBI): domain Eukaryota; kingdom Metazoa; phylum Chordata; class Actinopteri; order Cichliformes; family Cichlidae; genus Etroplus; species Etroplus canarensis. The sequence continues at coordinate 54,511 of VUQH01022054.1, read as the reverse complement.
ACCTCATTACAAGCACTGTCATTTTCCTCTGTATGGAGTGGCCAGCTAACTGTTGGGAGACAAATGCTTTTTTTGGTTAAATGAGTTCTCCACCAAGGTATGTCCTGCTGACTTAGATTAACTCTGAAGTCACAAAGAAGGACTGAAAGCTGAGGGAATGGGATGGATAAAACATTCAAAAAGATCGGACGTGATTCACGTATGAATCTTCACTTCATGCAGGAAAAAAAGCTAGAGTTGGCATTTAATATGTTGAATAAAACGTAACACTGGAATTTGTGGCTGTTAGACTTGGAGGATTAAAGAGTTCATTGGAGCTGGTCTAGTTTTAACTCATCCAGCCAAGGGACTAATGATCTAATGCCATGGCGAGGTGGCTGTTCTCCATCCATCCTTCCTTCCTTAAGCAATTCACAAGAATGGCAACTGCTCCTTCAGTATTCACCAGAATGTAATGAAATTAACACATAATGATCACCTAATAGGTCTTCATTTAACCTGTGCTCAGGGTCAACCTCAGGATAATTTTATGGGCACTTTTCATTTTCACAAAAATCTCTGCTGCAGAGTATTGGTTAGATTTTCGTCGGACTTGCACACAGGTACCACCTCATGGCTCCTCTCACTAATTGTGCTCATGTTCAAGATCGTACTTATCTTCGACATTTGGTAGCGTAGTGGTTTGCACATTCACCTTTGAAGCAAAAGGTCCCTGGTTCAATTCCAGGTGGGGACACAAGCCCCTCTCAACATGGAGGGTTGTGTCAGGAAGGGCATCTGGTGTAAAACCTCTGCCAAATTACCAATGTGGATTAATCTACTGTGGTGACCCCTTGGTGGAAAATACAAGGGAGCAGCTGAAAGGTACATTTTCACAAGAATCGCTACTCCTATGAGTATTATTCTGGATTATAATGGCTATGAAATAAATTTTTGAGTGTGGCCCTGTGTGCAGCAGAAATGGAAGCCACTTATTTAATTAGGACAATGGCCATCTGCTTTTATTCGTACATACATTTGTGTGCCATCATTGTAGTGATGTAAATCAAGAAGCTTTAAAATAAGAAAAGTAGAGGACCGAGAATAGAGCCCTGATGTACTCCATATACAGCTGGAGTACATGGTAAGCAGATCATTAACCGCTGTAGTGAAGTGACCCTGAAAGCAGACTGAAGTTGTTCAGGAAGGTTACAGAGGCCACTCTACTCTTTACCTTAGTCTTCAGTCTAGTTAATAAATGAAAACCACTATCCACTGAAAGTCCAATGAAGGTGTAAAAAATCTTTTTCTTTTGTTCTCTTTCACTAATTGTTTAGGTCAGTCAGTGTAGATCATACAGGCTGTATGATGTGAAGCATCAGAAGAACAGAAATTAACATTTTTTATTTTTTTGTGTTTTAACCTGTCAGTCTGACAAATAAGCCTAGTTTTTCCTCTGTGTTTTTTCATGGTGTTCAGTGTTGAAATCAAATGTGTTAGATACAAGATGATACGAGGTACAATTTGTGAGGCATTACTGTGAAAGTATTTATTAAAATTAAAACTTTGGCCAGGAAAAGTGTGATACCAAATTCAATATCACGGTTAGCCTATAGCTATCCTATTATTATCCTATGTACTTAAATATAAATTCCTTTATTAACCCTCTGGATTAGTGATTTGGACGTGGTGGGCGGGGACTGCACCTCGCCTAAATCACATGATTGGCGCGTGGGTAAGGACTGCAGCCCCCGCACATAAAAGCAAGATTTCGTTCACGTAATGCGGACGTGCCAGCGCGTCTGTGGACTCCAGAGGGTTAAATATGTGAGCGTCACAAAAATGGCTTTTCTGTAAAGAAAAGCAACAACAGGCCAGAACAGAAACCGGTACTATTATTTATGTGCTAGCAGCGTGACAGTTAGTTGAGTTAGTTAGCTTAGTTGAGACAATGGTTCCCATGAATGGCCCCGTTTTTTATGACTCCGGTCAGCTTGAGAATTATTGGTGCTACACCACCATAAGCTCTTCAAACATGCAGTGGTTGTTCAGATTAATTGAATTAAACTATGCTCTCAGTCTTCTTTGGAATTTGGTAGTAGTCAAATACGAATCACATGCGTGATTCGTCTCACATTTTAAAAAACAGTGGTCACAATTCACTACAGTCATCACATCTCCCCGTCTTCTGTTGGACTTGTTTATGTGTGCAGATATTTTCTGCTTGTGGCCGTGCCCACCACAGGGCCCCATTATAAACAAAAGTGCAGTCCTGCCTGATGCTTGGGGGGGCCACCCGAGGGCAAGGCCAGCTGCACTGTGAGCACTAGGGCCTGTCCTGGCCTTAATGTCAGCTTCTCTTACTCCCTTTACTGTCCATGTAACACACACACTTGGAAATGTGCGTTAACACCACATGACTCCATGTGGTTGTTGCTACCAGCCACCTGTGCATTCACACACACACACACACACACACATCATGGTTATTACAGCTACTGAGAGTCAGGTTGCAGAGTATCGTGCACCCTGAGTCCAGGTGCAGTACTGTAATGTGTGTCCCAACATTACTGCAACAATACCCTCCCACCGACACACACAGATGCACACACAACGTATGTGTCCATATGTGCACGTTGCATTTCTCTGCTTTTCACTTTCTCTAAAAAGTACATTCACACACACCCCAGTGACGGTCAAGCCTTTCTGCTGTCTGGAGTGCACAATTGCACATACAGTCTGTAGGTCAGAGGTCATTCCAGGGAGAGAGGACAGTGATGCGATAGACTCTGTGGGTTGGTGCATGTGTGCAAGCTTCTAAACTTGGTGCTAAACCTCTGCAACATTTGCAAAATCACCTTTAACCTTTATTTCTCTGCATTTGCACAGAACGGGGTGCTTGTGCACAAAGCCTATTTTTGCTTGTAACCTAGTCCACAGTTTGTAACGCAGGTATTAGTGCATCTTTTCACACTAGACCCAGGGGCCACAGTGAGAGTATGAAAATGACATAGGGCTACGTGGATCACCTTTCACCTCTCTCTTGACTCTCCTGAACAGTGCCGCAGGCTTTGGGAGCTCCGCAACGGCGAAACCCTATCCCAGTGCAGTTGTTTTGGGGACAATGACTGCTGGTTAAGTACTGGGCAAAAGGTGTACAATATCTCACGTATGTGCCCCACGGTGACTGTTATACCACTGAGGTACGCGTTCAGAAATGGCCTGAAAGATGTAGTACATCGGGGACACTTGCCAACACCATAAATCTTCAAAAAAGTGAATGTAAGAGAAAGGTGAAAATTTTGTTCTAACCTTAAACTTGAAATACATTAAGTGTTATTGTGGCTTTTTTAATCAGTAACGCTTTTCTGATACTGACTTATGCTAATGGTAACAGTTAAACTGTACTTACTGATTAAACATAAATTCTAAAACCGCAGCAATGAAGATGTCACCAAAAAGTCAACTTATTTCTACAGTTTATTTCAGTGGAATTTTGACATTGACTGCCTTTTCTAAGCGTCAGAAAGCGGTAATTTGCTTCCATTTAAAACATAGGGAGAAAATAATATAATTCTAGTTTAGCTAAAGAAAGTGAATTTTCCTTACTTTTTCAAGATTTCTTTAACGTGTACAGAACACAAGACCCTCTCAGGACGGGCATCCACCCCCCCTCTTTTCCTCTTATTTCACCTAGTGGGAAATAGGTGCAACAGTTCATTGAATTGTGCAAAACATAGATGGGAATACAGCACATAATGAGAAAACATCTGGTAATCATCTGGTTTAGATGAAAAAGTTTTGCTGTTCTTTGCATTGTTTGCAACTATTGCACTACGTTGCACACGTTGCACTTTAAAATTTAAAAGTAAATAAACTGTGAAAAAAAAACCCTCCTGTCATATGTTTATATGTTGCACCAGGTCCTGGAGAAACGCCATCATTTCACTATGTTCTGCGTCAGCAATATGTGGTTGAAATGACAATAAAAAGCTCTTGAACAACTTGAACATCAAAAACAGAGTTTTTACAATTCTAACCACCTTGAAAGTCAGTATTTGGTATGACTGCCAAATGAATCATTCTCCAGGCTTCTTGAAAGATATTCCAAAGATCATCTTTGGATGTTGGCTGCCTTTTGTTTCATTATCTATTAAGACGAATCCACACTGTTTCAATAATGTTGAGGTTTGGGCTCTGGGGAGGCCACTCCATGACTGATATTGTGCCACTGAGTGTGTTTCTATCCAGGCTTTTACTGCACTGGCGGTGTGTTTGGCATCATTGTCATGCTGAAAAATAAAGCCATTGCCAATCAGATGCTTTCCGCAGTTTGTGTCTCTCTTTGCTCTCCTTACTCTCTCTTCCCCACCCCCAACCAGTCAAGCCAGCCATCTGGCTGCCCCTCCCTGAGCCTGGTCCTGCCGGAGGTCTCTTCCTGTTAAAAGAGAGTTCTTCCTTCCCACAGTCGCCAAGTGCTTGCTCAAAAGGGATCATCTGATTGTTGGGGTTTTCTCTCTAATACTGTAGGGTCTTTACCTTAGAGTGTGAAGCGCCTTGAGGCAACTTTTGTTGTGAATTGGCGCTATATAAACCAAAACTGAGATGAATTGAATTTCCAGATGGTATTGCATGGTGGATCAAAATCTGATTGAAGGTGTGAATGCAGAACTGTACAAAGATTTAAACAAGATTCCCAACACCAGTGGCAGGAAATGCAACCCCAGACTGTGACAGCGCCTCTACTGTGTTTGTAAAAACTCACCATACCTCTCTCTTGACCTCCTCCATACATGTTAATAATTATTTAAACCAAATATTTGAAATTGATTCATCACCGGTAAAGACCTTCACTAAGAAGGGCTCCTTGGCAAGCTTCCACCAAGGCCATTTCTGATGAGACAAAAAATAGCTGGATGAACTGTAGGGCCAGCTGCATCTCTCAGGTCCTGTGTCAGGTCTTTGCTGGAGTTTTTTTTTCTTTTCTTAAGGACATGACTTTCAGATACTGTTAATCTCCTGACCAGGATGGACAGGATCAGAAATGAGTACATCAGAGGGACAGCTCAGGTTGAGAAGTTTGGAGACAAAGTCAGAGAGGCAAGGCTGAGATGGTTTGGACATGTTCAGAGGAGGGATAGTGGATATATTGGACAAAAGATGTTGAGGATGGAGCTGCCAGGCAGAAGGAGAAGAGGAAGTCCACAGAGAAGATTCATGGATGTAGTGAAGGAGGACATGCAGAGGGTTGGTGTAAGGGAAGAGGATGCAAGGGATGAGGTGAGATGGAGGCAGATGATCTGCTGTGATGACTCCTAACAGGACCAGCTGAAAGAAGAAGAAGAAGAAGAAGAAGAAAGCTTTTTAACCATGGCATTTTTTCCTCATGTCCACCACTTGTTCAGTTTCCTCAAATTTAGAGATATGCAAAGTTTTCCACAAATAGCACATTGGGATTCGCCTTATTGGTGCAAAGAAAATAAACTTCATGCCTGTTAAACTGTTATCTTTGGCATTTTTTCAAGATTCTGTGTTTTTGTGACTGGCTGCTAATAAAAGAGTGCCTAAAGATGTAATTTAAATGTGTTCTTTGCTAAGTTGTCTATTATGTGAAGACACAAGACCATGTCTTGTGTTAGGTGCCTTTTATGCTTGAATGATTCAAAGGTCAGTGTTAAGTGGCTTAAGAAACAAAACAAAAACTTTCCTCTGAAAAACAGTCACGTACAAGGGCAGGACTTTAAAAGAATGAAAAGGCAGACAGTGTCAAAGAAAAACTGTGAAAGACCTTCAGAAAGCCTGGAGAACTGTTGCTCAAGACCCCTTAACATTACAGGAAAGTCTGACTTCTTGGAAGCAAAATATAAAGAAATGAGGGGTGGCTTAAGACTTTTGTACAGATCTCTATTTCTTCTCTAATTAGCTTAAACATTATTGAAAAATAATTGAGTAGGGGCACTAGGTGGATTCAGGCTCCTTAAGGAGTTTTTTTATGACTGACCATTGTCAATACTGATTTCCTTCTACGTGGTGGTTTCAGAATAAAAACAAAATATTTATTTTATGGTTTTATCAAACTTCATGTGATTCATGCAGAACCTGTTTGCCTCGGTGGCATGTGGCAGTGTGACACCCTCTAAAATACTCTATCTCCATGCCAAGAAACAGCCAAGGACAACAGCAGCGGCCCTTCAAACGAAGCTTGTCAAAACAGTCTTTCCACTGTCCAATTTCATTGCCTTGATCCTCAGAAATACTTTAGCACAGGCAGAGGAATGCCTCCTAGACCTTTTCTGTTCTTTCACCCGTCGTCCTGCTCGGCTTCAGCAAACACCCCAAAGTCCTGTTTGTTTGCTCTGAAAATAATCCGCCCGGGGCCTGTTTTTTGAGCTGCGTGGCATAATCTCTGTAGTGATGATGTCTCTATCTGCAGCAGTTTCAGAGAAGTCTGAAGAGTTTTGGCAAATTCCCATCTTTTTGATATGCTCAGTGTGCTAGAAACTGCAAACAGGAGTTATGATGGATTATAAGGGAAAGTTAGACTTTAGAAACACAAAGGTCAACAGATCAAAAAACCGCCTTTCATCTTGTTTGAAGACGAGGTGTCTCTCTGGTTTCAGCTCTCAAACGTGGTCAAGCTCTTACGTGCCTACTTTCCTACGTGTCAATATCATTATCCAAATCTTAATCAATTTCAGCTGCAAGATGTCCTTTCTGATCCAATTTAACCTTTTTTTTTCTCTTTAACACCAGTGCAGATCAGCTGGCTTCACCACCTCCCAGCTGTACAGCTGGCAAAAAAACAGCCAAACTCTCTGCCAGCTTTCAATTTCCTCCACATTTTCCCTGGTTTTGACTTAGCCATTGTCTCTCTAACTGCAGCCACTGACCTTGGGTATATTTAATTTAACCAAGGTTTGTTACTGTGTGTTTGTCAGTTAGCCAGGTTTTTCTGCTTTCTTTGCCTTTCCTCTTCGTGAGGTCTCGTTGATCTCAGCTACGTAGTGTCACAATGAAATTTTTAAAAAAAAAACTTGAAAAACTGATTTTTTTATGTTACCATTGTTCTCCTGATCTTCAAAGTTTGCCTTTGAGATCTTCATTAAAAAAAATGGTGCAGCCAGTTTCATGTAAACCACATATAGAAGATGATTAGCCTGCAAGTGATTGACCTTTTTTGAGGCACAATGAAAGGTCGCCACTAAAGTCATGAACGTTTCTGTGAAGCATTCAAGGTTAGAAGTTTGCTGGTAATACTGTGTGGCATGCTGACGCACTGAGGCTGTCTGCAAGTTGCAATAATCATTCTACCTGTACCACCTCCCCCGTCTTGTGACTCCAGTGAAGAGGTCAGCAACCACTGAAGCTGAGAAAACAACAGAAAGCGGAGGTCTGATCAAGCAGCCAGGTCAAGGACCTTAAGAGCCACAAGAGGCCCACTACCCTCTGGGTCATTAATAATTAATGAAACCTGAGGCCGGGACAGAAGGCCATGACTAAACACATGAAGAACCAGAACAGTGGGAGCAGTGCTGGGCCGTAAGAGGAGGGGCTGGTGGGTGGTTATTGGTAGAGAAAAGGCCCTGAACCCCACTCTGGCTTCAGTCCATGCTTTCACTGTATGCTCCAAAGGCTCCAGACACAACAATCTGAACAACTCAGCGACATTTGAAAACCAAAGAGGGGAGCTGGAGTGAGAGATTTCGACTCTAAACTCATGAGGAGTCAGAAACGCAGAACGAGGAGGGTGGAGAAACTGAGAAAAAGTAGGGTTTCCCAGTCGGAGAGAGGAAAAGCAGCTTGTGGAATGAAAAACAGCATGAATGTCTCCTCGCTGTTTCCCATGAAATCTCGCTGTCCTCAAACCTCTGTTCAACAAAGCGTGTACTTGCCCTAGAGGTACTATCACGCCGAGACCATTACGAGCTTGGCTTGATGAAAGAGTAGTTAAGAGAGGGCTTAGGAGGTTTGGCTCTTCACCCTCCCCCATCAGAAGAGATATGAAAGAAGATAGCTCAACATATTATATAACAAGTAGTATTTAGGCGAGTCTGTTTGGTCAAAGAGATCAGGTCTCCCTTAAAAGTGCATTGTTTTAGTTTTCTGGTAATCAGCAGTCTTTCGTGGTCGCCCCATGCTTTCGGTCTTAGTGACTTTGCTGATTTTAATTACATGTTCCATATCGGACACTTTTCATTGCTGAACATGACCACACTGGTGTTTCTGACGTTTCTTGGCTACATCTTATCCTATCAGTATCATGCATGTAACCACAGCGAAAAGAACTATTCTCTGTTATTCTCAGTGTGTATTTTGTCATTCTTGTGGCACACTACAGGAAATTTTCTCCAGCTGATGCCTGTGATTTCCTTGCAGACTTCGTCAGATGACTGCGACCCTCACGAAGGGATCCACGAAGGAAAAGAGAGCATGTATCGCCTGCAGGTGCCCCAGTTTGTCCAGAGGTTAGAGTACTGGCACAGAGACTTGACAAACACCTTGGTGACCTCAATTACCGTGGTGCCAGTCCATGGTCGTGCCGTGGCATACCTGGGAACAGCTGATGGGCGCCACATACAGGTAAAAAAGTGACGTGAATTTGCCTGTAAAATGCCTGCAGCTCGGTGCAAACCGATCCCTGAGGTTGCAGCAGTTTCCCTCTCTCTTTGTTCATGTAAATGTGACAGGATGTTAATACGTGAGGAGTGAAAGCGTCCTGCTTTAGGCGCAACACAGAATCAGCTCCAGGTGCCTCTGCTAGAAGCAGGTTATTGGAAAACATGACCAAGCACCAGGATCTTTCTGTTTGCACAATTTGCTTACCTTTGAACTATGCTCAGTGAGCCTCCAAAGAAGTCCATGTTCCAGTCAGCCATCTGAGCAAACACAGTCCCTTTAGGCTGTTAGTGTAGAGGCCAGCAGTGGATTCCGCCCTCCTGATCTTTTTTTAGGGATGCTCTGTGTTATTGGATCACTTTATTAAAGTGAGGCAGAGCCAAGAGACTTTCACTTCATGTTGTCGTGTATAACTCGCTATCTTGCTGAAAAAAACTGCGAGGAATGGCTGTCTCTGACAAGAATCAGGCATGTCAGATTTAATAACGCTGGAACTATTTTAAAACCCCACCCTTTTCCTCACACTGTGGTGTAATATGTCGTCGTATTTAAATCATGTTGTTCAAGCCCATTGCTTTCCTATTCGCACGTAAATCAGCAAGACTGAACGATAACCTGAACAGCCTCAATTATAATGAATATGTACATAATGAAATTATGACATTGGGAGTTCTTCCATTTCCTTTCAATCTTCTTTGAACGGCTCTGTGCTTTTTATGCCAGCGTTTGATTTGCAACACGGAAATTAATACCTGCTGGAGCTCAGAGTCTGCTGTTTTTGCTGTCAGAAAGCTGTCGTTACAGTCTTGCTGTTGGCAGATGTTTGGCTTCCAGGTAAGTACTGCAGGTACTTGTTGGTCAAAAAATGCCGTGACAAACAAGCATTACACCTAATTGATGCTAACAGATAAAGCGACGCTAGAATGTCACTAAACAAAGCTGAAACTGGAGCTCAGGCTTCTTTCTACCATCTGCAGTGTTGTGAGCTGGCACGATAGCGTCACACAGTTGCTGCAGATTTGTCCCCGATGCCAGTCCCCCATTTCACCACATCCGAAAGGTGCTCTGCTGGATTGTCACGTTCAAGAAACCAGTTTGGGGTGGTTTGAGGTTTCTGATCCGTACGCTGCGCTCATAAGGGGACAGACGTGGTCAGCAGCAGTACTCAGGCAGGCTGTGGAATTTAAACACGCTCAGTTGGTTGCCAATGGACCCACAGTCTGCCAAGAAAATATTTCCCACACCATTAAACCACCACCACCAGCCGGAACCATGACTACAAGGGAGGACGTGAATGTTGCAGCAGAAATCAAGACTCATCGGGCCAGACATTTTTCAATCTCCTATTGTCCAATTTTGGTGAGTCCATGTGCAATTTAACCTGTTTCCTGTTCTTAGCTGACAGGAGTGGCGCTCGGTGTGGTCTTCTGCTGCTGTGGCCCATCCGCTTCAAGGACTGGCATGCAGAGATGCACTTCTGCACACCTTGGTCATAGCCAGTGGTTATTTGAGTTGTTGTAGCCTTCCTGTCAGCTTGAATCAGTCTAGCCATTCTCTTCTGACCTCCGGCAACCACACGCATTCATGCCTGGAGAACTGCTGCTCACTGGATATTTTCTGTTTTCGTACCAATCTCTGTAAACCCTACAGATGGTAGCAGCCCATCTGGCACCAACATCATCCCACATTCAACAGCACTTAAATCACTTTTATTCCCCATTGCGATGCTGGGTTTGAACTTCAGCAGGTCGTCTTGGCCACGTCTGCATAAATGAAGTGGGTTGCTGCCGTGTGATTGGCTGATCAGATATTTGCATTAACAATCAGTTGAAGCTAATGAAGTGGCCAGTGAGTGTGTAAAATCTCTTAAGACTTCAAGACTAATACATACCACGTGGATTCATTCTGTAGCCTTTAGTCCCAGTGCACCTGCAGTTCAGTTGAAGATTTGGCCTGCAAAAGGTACTTTAGTTGAGTTAGACTCATACAAGTACTGATTATCAGGGTAAAACATTACATTTTGGCATTCCACTTAATTGACTCAGTATGGCAAGCCTTGTATAGCTGCATCTTGGACTGTGACTCACTGTCTGCAGCTACTTTTCCTTTTCTTGTGGTGTTTATGTCATTTTGGCCTTGCTGTGCCAATGAAACTATGCATGCGAGGATCACCGCTGAAAGTACAGCAAGTGCAGCTAGCCACACTGCAAAAGAACTACGGCAAATGGAACGAAGCACATGAAGTAAAAGCTCAATTACCTCACGTGTTTTTGAAACACAAGAATGAAAAGACGCTTATGGAAAAAAACAGAAAGGGAGATGTGAAAAAAAGGGCTGACAGCTGCACGGAAAGGCAGCGAGGGATGGAGGAAGGGTAGAGGCGGTGGTAGTGGGGTGCGAGAGGGGCTTACAAGCCGAACGGCACGTTAATGGTGAACGGCGGGTTTCGCTGACACGTTCTCTCACACGGCATTTTCTACTCTGCCGAGCGTCCCGTGCAGCTGTTGCTATGCGTTTCTGTACCGTCAGCCACCACGCCACCCCACCCCACTGCCAGCCCCTCCTTCAGCTCTGTCTTGCTTCTTTTTTTTTTTTTTGTGGCCGCCTGAATTGGATGTGGTTCATTGTTTCAGCTAAAAAGTCTGAAGAGGAGACCAGCTGTCTTGCCCTGCAGAGCTCTCCATTTTCACAAATAATTGTGTACTATAAATATTTTCTAAAAACAGACAGAAAGGGGGACATCAGAGGCAACAACAGGGAGGGAAAGACACAAAATTGGAATAGTGGTTTAAAGATACTTCTAAAACGCCAAAGAAATAAGAAAGCAAAGGAAAAAAGTGCGCAAGAAGAAGGAACAAAATGGCGGGACAGTGACTGGGAAGATACTAGAAGACCGGTGTAAAAGTTTTGCTTACATTGGGCCTGAGGATTTCCAACATTAGCTGGTTTGCAGAAGCGACACCTTGCCTATGAAAAGCCGTGGGAAACTCTGGTTTAAATTACTTTAAGTGGGGGTTTCTATTCAGCAAGTTAATAAATAGTTCTGAAATGTGGCAGAATTACTATACTTGAGGAACACAGATTTTACTATTATTATCCCTCATTTAGAAAACTTATTGCGAGATACACCAATCAGGCATAACATTATGACCATTTGCCTAATATCATGTTGAGATATTCGGTGTTATTCACTTCACCGGTTAGTGGTTTTAATGTTGTGCCTGATCGGTGTAAGTCAGTAGAAGGGTTACAACTAGTCAAGCTTTAACACAAGCCGTTTTACTGGTTTAACAGTGATCTGATGTGCACATGGTAGATGTCTGAGCACAAACTCTCGCTGTGGATTTTAGCTTCACTGATATGCAAAACTGCTTCAGAGTTTGCCCTGTTTTTGAAAAGATGCAGCCACACCAACAACTTCTTTAACAAAATGTCAATTCATTTGAAGCCAACTCCAAGACAACACAACAAAAGAGTAACCCATCTTCAGCAAGTTGTTCGGCTATCATGACTGTTGATGTAGCACTTTTTCCATTTAGAAGTAACACCAGTGAATGTCTGGCCAATAAGAGAGGGGTCAGGCGAGAGCATGTCAGCCAACCAATCATCCAGTCAAACTGAATGAGACTACAACCTTAAATCTGGTATTTATATAGCAGTTTTCCACTCTAACTAAGCACTCAGAGTGCTTTTTTTACTACTAGCCACTCACACACAATGACACAGCACTTTATTCTGTGCCTTAAGTGCATTTAACCTATCACGCACACATTCACACTCCAATGGATGCATCGGGAGCAATTTGGGGTTTATTTCGGCATGTAGACTGGAGAAGTCAGGGATCGAACTGCCAACCTTTGTGTTGAAGGACAACCCGCTCTACCTCCTGAACCACAGCCACCCCTATCAAACTAACTATCTACACTCATGTGGAAAAAAAGGTTTTAGAGGACTCTATGCAGTCATGTAGAAAACCAAGTACCCCCATGACTCCGTAGCTTGTAGAACCAACTTCATCAGAGGTAACTTGAAGTAACACTTCTCTGTATGACTTTCAGTCTGTCACATTGTTGTGAAGTTATTTTGTTCCACTCCTCTTCACAGCTGTGCTTCAGTTCACTGAGGTTTGTGGGCATTTGCTTATGCACAGCTCCCTTAAGGTCATGTCACAGCATTTCTCTCAGGTTGAGGTCTGGACTTTGACTGGGCCATTGCAACACCTTGATTAATTTCTTTTGCAGCCATTCTTCTGGACAGTTGCTGGTATGTCTGGGATCATTGTCCTGTTGCATGACCCAGTTTCAGGCAAGCTTCAGCTGTTGGACAGATGGTCTTACATTTAGCTCTAGAACACTTTGGTATAAAGAGGAGGTTCTTGCTGAACTCAGTGACTGC
>VUQH01022054.1:19351-29412 GCA_015106775.1 Etroplus canarensis | reverse complement strand
TTTCAGAACAGGTGTATATATACTTAGATCATGTGACACTTAGATTGCACACAGGTGGACCTTATTTAACTAATTATGTGACTTCTGAAGGTAATTGGTAGAATACTTTTGCAAGCCACTGTATGGGAGTCTGTTGTGCTTCAACGGTGCTGCAATTTTATGGAGATTTTTATTTTTATTTTAAAAAAGGTAGTAAAAGTTAAATGGTCTTTCTTTCATTTATTCATTTCCTCTTCTTTTTTCTGCCCTTCTCCTTAGTGTGTACCTTTTTCAGCTCAACAAGCAGAATTACGCTCAAGACTAATGAGAAAAATGCATGAATAGCCACCTGGACAATGGCTCCCATTGTACACACTAAATACAACTGTTCACTATTTGTGTTTACTCATTCTCCCTGACTCCATCCTTATCTCCACCATCAGCTTGTCCACCTTCATGCTGACCTGTAAGACGCCTCCACACACCGTTCACTCAAAGCAACCCGTGAAGCTGACGGTAGATTCGGTGGAGCGCCGTGCCCCCATGCTGTTCACCTACAACCAAGACCCGATCATCAACAACATCCAGCCCTCGCGCTCCTTTGTGAGGTAAGAGTCATTCATGAGGAGTTTTGATTTAATTTAAAGTTTCTGGGTGGTGGCCGGAACTCCACTGCTTACCACATATATTTCGTTTGGCTATCTTTCTGCCATCTCAGCTAATTTCCTCCAAATGTGAGCCTTGATGTATTTCTTCACCTAAGAGGAGGAACGAGAGGGAGACAGAGAGAGAGCGAGGAGGGGGTTTTGACTGAGAACGCCTGCAGATGAGCTGAGACAGATTAATGCTCGAGTTTTACAGCAGTAGGAAGCGAGTGGGAGGTGACGAGCGGCTAAACTGCTAACGCTAACAGCAGGTCCATCCCTGTGGGACTCTACTGTGTCTCCTTCTGATGCTAATACTAATAACCTTTCTCTTCCCCCTCACTGCAGCGGAGGCTGTACGGTGTCTGCTCATGGTTTTTTCCTCCAGTCTGGCCTCCAACCCCAGATGGTTCTCACAACTGGTCAGGTTAATGAATCCTTCCATGTGGTGAGTACAGTTTGGATTTTATATCTAAATGAGACATATAGTAAATGAAATACGAAGTTAAAAAAACATTTTTCTTGATCGGAACACAATCTGAGGTAAGTTTACATCAGTTATGAGGAATACTTCCTTCCTTTTCATGCAGTTCAACTCAAGGCTACTGTACTGTAACAAACAAGGATGAAGGGAAGACCTGACAAAAGTACGTAAGCTTTATCACTGCAGCAACTAGTATCAATATAGGAGCTGGGATGGGAATTACTTTTAAAGCTTTTAAAGCTACACTAATTAGCCACTTTATTAGACGAAGATGGCTTCTTCCTGTTAAAAGGGAGTTCTTCCTTCCCACAGTTGCCAAGTGCTTGCTCATAGAGGATCTTCTGATTGCTGGGGTTTTCTCTCTAATACTATAGGGTCTTTGCCTTACAGTGTAAAGTGCCTTGAGGTGACTTTTATTGTGAACTGGCCCTAATGAAATAAAATTGAAATGAATTTAATTAGATATACCTTGTAGTTCCAGTTTGGACCTTTGTTTGCCTTCAGACCTGCCTTAATTCTTAATGGCATAAATTCAACAAGTTGTTGGCAAAATTCTTCTTAAATATTGGTCTATATTGACATGATTGCTTCATACAGTTGCTACAGATTTGTCGGTTGCACATCCATGATGCGAATTTGCAATTCTACTACATCCCAAAGGTGCTCTATCGGACTGAGATCGAGTGACTGTGGAGGCCATTTGAATACAGTGAATTTATTATCATGTTCAAGAATACAGTTTGAGGTGATTTGAGCTCCTGTTGGAAGGAGCCGTCAGAAGATAGGTACACTGTGGACATGGTCAGCAACAGTACTCATGGTGGCTGTGGCCTTTAAGCGCTCCTCAGCTGGTACTAATGGGCCCAAAGTGTGCCCAGAAAATACCCACACCAATGCACCACCAGCAGCCTGATCCTTCAGTACAAGGCAGGATGGATCCATGCTTTCA
This sequence comes from Etroplus canarensis, assembly GCA_015106775.1. Taxonomy (NCBI): domain Eukaryota; kingdom Metazoa; phylum Chordata; class Actinopteri; order Cichliformes; family Cichlidae; genus Etroplus; species Etroplus canarensis. Next base: position 27,356 of record VUQH01022054.1, on the reverse strand, counting down.
TGTTGTTTATACCAAATTCTGATCCTACCATCTGAATGTCACAGCAGAACTCAAGGCTTTTGGTTTTTCGGTCTTCAGCTGACCGATTTTGTTAAGCCGGTGCATAACTGACCAAAGTGGCACTTGTGGTGGTCTACTGCTGTGGCTCTTCTATAGCAGCAGAAGACCACACTGGGTGCTGTAACCGATGTGTTTTCTCTCCACATCTTGATTGTAACGAGTGGTTATTTGAGTTACTGTTCCCTTCATTATTAGCTCAAAGCAGTCAGGCCATTTGCTTCTGACCTCTGGCACCAAAAAGGCGTTTTTTTCCCCCGGGGAACTTCTACTCACTGGATGTTTTCTCTTTTTCAGATCATCTACCTTACATAAACCTTAGACATGGTTATGTGGGAAAATCCCGGTAGATCTGGTGTTTCTGAAATACTAAAACAGCCCATCTGGCACCAACAACATGCCACGTTCAAAGTCACCTAAATCACCCTCCTTCGTCATTTTGATACTCAGTTTAAACTTAATCAGGTTGTCTTGATCGTGTCTACATGCCTAAATGCACTAAATCTCTGCCAAGTGATTGGCCGATTATATATTTGTGTTAAGGAACAGTTGAACAGGTATACCTAATGAAGTGGCTCTGGGTGTATATTTATCTAGATGAAGAAATAGAAACTTGAGACAGCTCCTTCCTTGTTCTCCTAATCTCCTTTTTGCATCTCTGCTTGTCTCCTGTCTGCCTGTCTGTCTAAACATCAAATGGACATCACAAATAAAGCCATTGTTTTATTCTTTGCAGTTTTTTGATACCATGGAGATACAAACACAAATATGCCAAATAAACCTTTTGGTTCCTTATTTAGTTCCTTGAGTATTTGCGGCTTCTTGTATCCTCATATCGCACAATGAACAACAGCAGCAAAATGAGAAAAATAAACATTTCAATACTTCACCGTCACACGCATGGTATTGCCATTATGCATACCAACGCCTCCTAAAACCTTTTAGAAGAAAAAAAGCTTTCTCGACAATGGAAAAGAGCTGAAGTTTCAGACAGGCATGAGAAGAAAGGAAATGGAAAATCCACAGTCTGATCTGCGGGATCCAGCTGTAACCTCTGACTCACGCACAGTAGCAGAAGCAAAGTCTTTAGGATGCTCTGGCTCTCCTCACCTCCGTCAGGCTTTATTTCACTTATTGCAAGAAAATGACACACACACACACACACACACACACACACATAAACACACAACTTTACAGCGACAGCCTGGAAGTGTTTTAAATTATACAACATGACACGCGCAGGGCTTTCACCGCGCTGTCTGTGGGCCTTTAACATCTCTAAAATTGATGTCGCTCAATTATAACAGCCTGAAAACGTTGTTAAATGTATATAAAATGTCATCCAGGTCATAAGTCAAAGGCAAAGGATTGGTTTGAGTTACAAAGGCATTTCTGCTGACTTATCCCAGACATTAGGACCTGTAGAAATGACACCTATAGCTCATATATTATATCACCTCAGCAGGGGGGTGGGGTCACAAATGCACAGAGGGTGGTTGCACAGTGCGCTTGTTCTTACCTGTCTGTCCACATTACACCAGAGTTACACTTCTTGTATTTGCAAGTATAGGAGGGCTGTCTGTGTCAGAATATATTTGTGAGTTGAATGAGAGGCTCTGTGCAAACATCTACATGCCCTCCACATTGCTGTGACAGCTCTGACTTTTCGGTGCAGACGCTACACAACAAATTATAACAAGAGCCTTTAAGGTGCTAATTGTAATGATAATGTGTAGAATTAAACTCATTTAATTAACTGATTTCACCACTAGGTGGCACTGTTTTGAGCCAATATCCTAATGTTACCATCATTTACACATAAAATGTAACTTCAGCCGCTCTCTTGTATTTCCCCCAAGCGGTGGTGGTGAGAGGGGTTTGTCTCCCCACCTGCGGTTGAACCAGGGACCTTTTGCTTGTAAGGTGAATGTGTAAACCACTACTTTACGGGGACACCACCGCCCTTTATCCTTTTTACCCATTCAGCTGATGTCGCTCCTCTTATGCCTTCTAATTAATTACTGCAGGCCTAATCATTCATTACTCTATGTTCTGTACTGTATGCCACAAAGTTAGAATCACAGTGAGTGGATGGCACTGCATTAACCAAGTGTGACATTTCCGCCAACACACAACCTAGCCTGGTTTTGACTTTGAAGTCAGTTCTTGTGGTGATGGAGTCTATTTCCGTTTGCTGTCCGATTCACTAGAACACCTGTCCTTACACATCTGACTCTCCATTGCCATTTCCTGTTTTTCGCCCGATTGTCGCATCACTGATTAAATACACCATCTCGTGGTACAAATTGGTATTACACAAAAGGTCGGGCAAGCGTATAGAAAAATTCCAAGCCAATTTCAAAAACCCAACATCATAGCAGTAGTCTTCAAAAAATCTGTTGAAAGCATTAATTGATTCTGGATAGCTGTAAAGCATTTTAATAATGAGTCCTTTTTACCCCAAGCTCACGTGCATGAAAGTGATCATGAATCAACGCAAATTCAGTTTGTGGCATTTCATGATATATCTCAAACATGTCGAAAATACTTTGTGATTGAATTCATTTTCAAGCATTCGTAAACACTTTGCATTGTCCCAAAAGTCAAGGTGCTAGTTTTGAACTTTACAAGAACTTTCACAAAGGGTTGCAATTTCGTAACCCCTTTTCACAAAAAGCTCCTTCAATTTAATAATTTTTGTCTTTGAATGTTCAGTTTTTATTCAATTAAAACAACCTGTCAGTGCAGGGAGACTTCTTTTCATTGCAAAATGATGGTTATAGTATTTCACATTGAATTTCTCTTGTCCTTATTCAAGGATTTCACTTATTTCTTCACCTTTATGGATACAGGCACTCATTCTTTTAAAGGAAAAGTATTTTTATGAGTGATATTGCTTGATGGGACGGACAGTTTTGCCGTGCTTTCCAGCAAAACTTTATGGGAGGATTTTAGATCTTTAGTTTAAGACACAGAGGCAGCACGTAGAGAAAAAAAAAAAACTTTGGCCAGTGGTTTGTTGCCTTAGCAAAGTTTTCATGTTGTAGCCAGAACCATTCAGTCCTGTCTGAAGTAACAGTGCTGACCACATAAACTACCCAGCATGGCTTCCCTCTGTGTGAACTTACTGACCCTCTGATCCACTCTTATAGCACACTTGGATAACGGTCTCACAGCTTGGGTTTCAACACAGTTGCTGTTAAAATGATACCGCTTATTCTCCTTTAAAAGACAAAAGAAATTAGGCACCAAGACATTTAACCTCTTTCTGCCCAGCTTCCTACCGGAATGAAACAGAAAATGCGTGGAAATGGTTACTTCTATAACTTTGCTATAACTTTTCTTCATCTAATGTACCTTCGGCTGCTCCCTCGTATTCTTCCCAAGGGGTCGCCGCAACGGATTAGTCCGCATTGGTAATTTGGCAGAGGTTTTACACCGGATGCCCTTCCTGATGCAACCCTCCATGACGAGGGGGGGCTTGTGTCCCCACCTGGAATCGAACGAGAGCCCTCTCGCTTGTAAGGCACATGATAAAATGTTGTTATCAAGTGTTTTTCAGAGTGAATGTGACATGTTTTCCCGGTGAGTCATAACAAACAAACAAACAGCTCCTCTCCCACAGCGAAGGTGTGCTGCTGTCTCTGTGTGATGTTTGCTTTAGGGAGGCGGTTTGAGGACATGCAGTGTGTTTTAATGATGTTATCTGTCACCGCAAGGCACACACGCTGCTGCAGGTTCAGTCAGGAGATAATAACAAGATCAGTAAATACGCTCGGTAAATATACACACAAACACACGAAATACGCACCGAGATGGAATAACACTTCCTCGTCAGATCTTAGTGACAGACTATCCTTTTGTCTGTAATGTGGCTTTCCTCTCCTGATTGTTTCTCACACTCGCAAACGCACATACGCACAAGTCTCCAGTGTCTCATCTTTCAGTTTCTCTTTCCCTGGTCATTGACCTGTGTTCAGGTCACTAGTTGATGGGTCTCAAGGGAGCTCAGGCTTCACTACACTCAAGCAGCGTGAGCAGATGCAACTCTGAAATCAGGCTTCTGATCCAAAATTACTAGTTCCTCTGCTCCCGCTTCATCCATCAGGAAGCTGGACTTGTGCCTAACAATGCCTCCATCCCTCATCAGCTGTTATCACTGCATATTTGAGTTGTTAATAGTCATGGAGGTGCTCTGAGAGACAACAATAGGTACTTACACTAACCTCAAGTGCTGGAGGGGGGGGGAAATTAAGTAAGTTGCAAAAACTGCAGTTCCTGAAGTGGCCACTAGGTGCTGGTTCCAGAAGTGAGTGACTCCCTATAGACTCCCTTCGAAAAGCCCAAATCTAAAGTAAAATGAGTATGTTTAAAGATCCAGAAACCAGTATTAGTCTGTGCTGGAGGGGAGTTTTATCCCTTTTCTCTCTTTTTTAAAATAAAATAACCATTCTACCCTTTTAAATTGTATAAAGGCTTAACCCACTGAGGTCTAAGTCACCATCAGCAATGACCACAAGCCTAACCCTGACCCTAGGCAGTCAGATTGTCATTTTTGTTTTTATTAAATTCTTCTCCCAAGTCTTGGCAAACAGGGAACAAAGAAACTGATCAGTTTGACTGACATGTATAAAAACTGTTCCCTTTTTTTCCGTTCTGGTTTTTTCCAAAAGGATTAGGTTTAGGTTTAGACACTGACGTATAAGTCGTTATAGCTGGTAAACCTATCCCCTTAGCCACATAAAGCAATTCACTTGTCACACATCGCATTGCAGCTGATGGTTGGTCACTAGTGGACATTCCAGTCTCGTCTTGCATAGGTAACCTGCTAATATATTCATCATCCTGTCATATGTGGATCACTCCAAGTGTTTATCTCAGTGTTTTTTCACTGCATGTTTGATTAGCTAGCATTCATAGAGTTGCTCTGAGACACAGTAGTAGGTCCTTGCAGTAGCCTGGAATAAAAAGCTAGTGAGTATTTTTTTTTTAAATACAATTCCTAAAGTGGCCACTTGAGGCTGGCTCCAAAAGTGACTTGATCCCCTTAGACTCCCATCAAAAACCCCAAATTTACAGCAAAAAATAAATACGTTTAAAGGTGAAAAACATTACTGGTGTGTATTGGGGGTGATTTTAGTCTTTTTCTTTGTTTTTTAAATTACTCACTCATTTCAATTGTATTGAGGCTTGCACATTGCGTTGTAGCAGACAGTCCTTTTGCGAGTGGACATCCCAGTCTCCTCCTGCATAGGTAACGCTCTAGTTTGTTTAGCACCCCCTCGTATGTCAGTCAGTGGTATCAGCCGCTCCAGTCGTTCATATTTGATCTGAGTAAAGTTGAACTCCGGACCCGCCCACTTTACATGGCTGTTTCGCCTGTCGTTGCGACATGTCCGTCAGTTGCGTTGACATTGTAGGCACTCTTGTTGCCACAGTGCTGCTAGACATTTCCTGTGTGGACACCCCTCTACAGGTTGCGTTATTAAGGGTATGGACACACTGACTGACAGGTGGGGGTAGCAGATAGCTGTCCACTAGGCTTCACCCCTGCTAATTTTTGCCACCTGTTATGGGTGGACTTCAGAAAATTAGTACTGCTGTGCGTGTAAGTTACTGGGTGTAATTTCACCTGTAATTTTATGAGATGAGTAGGGCCATTTCATATTTTAAAGTTTTCTTTATGTGTCACCTGGCGCTGGGGTAATGGGAGCTTAGATGGGGGTAGTCGTGGTTTAGTTCATTTTAGCTCTAAGATGAATGAAAGACTGAACGTTTAGGCGAACCCTTGCCCTGGGAGTTTACTGTTCAATTTGAATTGGAATAACAGACCAGAGAAGAATGGCAAAAACAAATTTCAGGCTTTCTGGCAAGAGCGAGAGAAAGCATGAAGCAAAAGGCTGTATTAAAAAAGGCTATCATTACTAATGATTTAGGAAGGGATCATGCCCTGTAGGGCCTCCAGCTGTCGCCTGTTAAATTCTTTCCAGTAAACGGGATGAGTTAAGCCTTAGCCTGGGAAGGGACAGTATAAGTGTCTTATTGTCTTAACCCCTCAAAATAGAGGCAAGTATCTCTCACAAATGGACAACCCAGAGGTTTCCATCGCCAGCAGTAATGTGAGCCAGCCTGTCATGCTTTTAGATCTGTGTTCATAAACCTCAGCGTGATCATCTGAGTCTCCGAGAAGCTGATGCTGAAGAATGATTGTGCGTTCTGCTGGAAAAACCAGCGCTCTGTTCAGAAGAGATGTTCTTCTCTGAGATCCTCACAACAAAACAGGTTGTAGGGGAGTAGAAGGCCAAGGACTGCTGAAAAACCAACAGCAGAGGTTTTAGGGGTCTCAGCTGGAGCCAGAGCATAAAAAACAGCCAGTGTTGACTTGATATCTTCCTCTCAGATCTCCAGCAAAGCCCAGTCTCAGCCAATCTCAGCTTTCCCACAAACATCAAAGAGATTTCTTTTACGATCCGTCGTGAAAAGCTGGCACGGCCACACAGCCAAAGGAGGCTACGCATACACCAAAAAAAAAAAACCAGCAAAAAAATCTGTGAATTTTCACTTTGCTCTGAACACAAGGTTTAGGAAGAGGAGCTCACGATGCCAGGGTTGCTTTGCTGGACTTCACCATCACAGATAGATTGGTTTAACTGGAAGCTTCACCATAGCCAGGCACCTGTCGTCAGAATTCACAAATTGGCTTGTTTTGTGTCCTCTTCCTATCTCAACCCAGAGGACCTAATCCTTCCAGCTGACACCTGAATGCCTCGCAAAGCTTCTTTACTTTCCCATGGCCCCCCCCACAGCTGGGGAGGGTTTCTGAGAGCAGGATGCGACTGAAAGTTTCCCCTTGCGTTAGACAGTAAGGTGCTTCAGAGTTTTAAATTAAATATGATTTTGCTTATTTGAAATAAACTTACGTCAGATGATAACCCGGAAGGTATTCTTGCAAATGGTTACTTGAGGAGTGATGATGATAGCTCATGGGAAACCAGGGGTTAATAAAGCATTCTGATTCTGATTGTTGAAGGATTAAATGAAAGTTTGGGTGCTGAACTATATCTGCCAGCTCCATAAACTCTTTTTGTAGCCCGTTGAATAAATTTTGCATTGCAGCATTAACACCGAGACACGATGCAAATTTTCTGGAATTTGTCTGTTATCTTTTTCTGCTGAAATGAGCGAGTCGTGCAGCTGATTTGCAACATGCCATGCAATAGCACAATAAAATGGGAGGCATGAAAGGAAATACCGTGCGGTGAAATACAGCAAACTCGACCCTCGTGCCTTATATTTTTGCTCTGTGCCCATCCAAGGTCGCATTGATTGGAAATTATTCTGAAAAGTTAATTACACATGTGGTGATCAGTCGAAAATATTTACATTAAATATGATTTTGCAAATTTAAAAAAAACTTCAAATGATAACCTGGGAGGTGTTCTTGCAAATGGTCAACTGAGGAGTGATGATGATAGTCAAGTGCAGGGGCGTTTCTAGGATTTTTTTTAAACTGGGGGCACCAGCAGCATGGGAAATCAAAAAATTCTTTCAGAAGTGAAAACAAAACAAAATCACTTTAAAACTAGTTGAAAATTCTGTGAGTTATAACGATTTTAATGCGCACAGACCTCCTACCTCCATAAACCAGTATTAGGAGACATAGTTGACCTGTAATAACATAGCAGCCACATTGAAGCTCATGAACTAATGATGAGGTAATGGAACTAGTAAAATATAGTCTGGTTACAACCGTAAATATGCTTAATTTTACAGTAGAAGCAAAAGGAAATAACAGGGTCTCACACGTCCTTGGTTTGCAGTTTGCAAAACTGCTATGGTGGTGTGCCATGGTGCGGTGTGGACCCAATATGCAGACTCGCGGAGACAGAGGAATAAACTCAAAAAGGGCTTTATTAGCCAAAACACAAAATGATACACAGTCCCAAGG
>VUQH01022054.1:4941-19331 GCA_015106775.1 Etroplus canarensis | reverse complement strand
CCTGGAGGCGCGGAAACCTCCAGGCAGAATCCAGATAACAAACCCGGGAGGAAGCCGGGGAGAGCACAAAAGGGAGACGGGGACACATCCGCGGAAACGACCAGTACGACACGACGAGGACGAGACGGGAAGACAGGACTGAAATAGACGGAGACGGACCAATGAACGGGCGACAGGTGGAAAGGAGACACAGCTGACACAATCAGGGCAGGAAGCGCAGCGGGGACCAGACAGACTATCACAATAAGACAAGCCCTGACGCAGACAGAGACGGAGGCCACTACGGAAGGAAAAGGCAGGGAACCAGGGAAAGAGAGGGGTGATGAGCTCCGAAAGAGGAGGCTAAAAGGGGAACCATGACAAAAACAAAGGAGTTAAGTGGACCGAACCACTGTGAGGGACACGAGGGGGCGTCCATCCTTCAAAACTTACAAATGTATTGCTTTCCTTATGTAACGAAACCAATCGCTTCCACTGCATGTGATATCGTCTGACATTATTCACAGTGAAGCATTACGAAGGAAAAAAGTGGTTCTCACAGAAAAAGAAGCTTGACCTCCTTACCCCCCTTTTTGTTTTGCTTATTTTATTTTATGAATTAATTAGACTGTTTATGTATATATTTACTTACTTGCTGGGGGGGGGGTGTCCAAATTTCATTGGGGAGAGTGCCACCCCAGTTCGCTCCCCACCCCCAGCCCTGCTCCTGCTCCTGCTCCCAACTACTGAAAGGAAATAAGTGAGCATAACAGTAAGTGTAAAAACAGACATGGCATAAAGTTTTCTTTAAAAAATAAAAGAAGGGGGGGTGCAAAATACATTATGTACAGTTGCAGAAATATCGGATGCAAAATAATGAAATTGACACCGGAAAATCAAGCGAAGACACAGTTGAAGTGGAGCCTTTAAATCTGAAGTGAATGATCATCCAGCACAGCATGGTGGGAAGCAGCTCTGGTATAAATCACTCTTGATATGACAGGCACTTTTGTACGTGGGAGCTGCGTTATGACTTGGCTTTTTCACAGGCTGTTACACTAATGATCCTTCAGGGACGGAGGAGGTTTTTGGGATCGCTGGTTCTCTCATCACCCTACAGTAAACCTCTTGGCTCCCTTGCTGTCCAGCTTGCCCAGCGATTGTATTTACAGCTGCTCCCAACCTATAGCCCTTCACCCTCTCTCCTTAAATAAGAGGAGACATCGACTGAACAATGAAACTGACTGAGGTTTCCACTAATTCACAGGATATTTTTCCCTTTTGCTGCACCCACGGGAGGCAAGAAGGAGGGGGGTTACCCTTCGTCCCATTCTGCTCGCTCCCTATTGGTATGTGGAGGAGGGAGGTTAATTGGATTGCTTTTGTTGGGCGACCTAGGAGCCACCCTCACACACACTAGCACGCATTTCGTGTCTGTGTTTGTGCCTTAATGTTTGTGTTCAAGCAGTTGCAGATGCACATTAACTCCGAGTGTGCTCGTGTGTGTCCATCTGGGCTGCTGTAGCTCGCAGGGGAGTTGGATTGGTGAATGCATAAGGAAATTTCAGCCACACTTCAACAGTGCTGCTGCTGCTGCTGCAGTCAGCGCACCTCTCCGGGGAGTCGGATATGAGTCAGAGTGTTAGAAGTCAGATTTCAGCTAGTTTGCTAAGTGATTTGGAGCATAGCAAACTATAAAGACTCCATAAGACACTGATTTCCTACTGATCTAACTGCAGGGTCTAGACTGCTTCATTGTTCTCAGCTCATAGTCTAAGAGTTCCGACCTCCCATGGTGAAGAAAATGTAATGAAAATATAAATTCATAAAGAGGTCCTGCTCTGTATTTTTACTCTTGGACTGACTCTACTGGAGTAGCTTTGCATGAGTCGCAGTTCAAAATAATTATTTACCTCATACTGGGCCTTGGCGTAGCTCATCCATTGTCTGAAATGATCTAAGCTCCATTCTCCCTCCCTTAGAGCCAGATTTCTTGTGATTATGTGCTTCTTGCAAATAGATGATTTGAACAGAAGGTCTGCAGGGATTTTGTGTATTAAGAATATGTGCTCTCAGTGACATCATACAGAGCTAAAGGGAGAAAAAAAAGGGTCTGAAATTGAGCTTTCTGAAGCCTGAGATGTTAGTTCACTGGAACTGTGTGAGCTCATTATTCAAACTTATTTAGGTTTACTATGAGCACAGGGAGAACACGCAAACTGCACACAGAAAGGCCCAAGCTGACTGGCAGAACCAAATCCAGACCTGTTTACTGTAAGGTCACGGTACCGCCCCGCCACAGTCCTCACACAGTCCAAGGACACGCAAAGGGGTTAGGTTAACTGGCAATTCTAAATTGGCCATAGGTATGATTATGAGTGCAAGTGACTAAACACAAATAACAATAGACATACATCCATTCGTCCATTTTCTTGCATGTATCTGGGTCCAGGTAACAGGGGCAGCAATCTAAGCAGAGATGCCCAGGCCTTCCTCTCCCGGGACACCTCCTCCAGTTCTTTTGGGGGGACACAGAGGCATTCCCAAGCCAGCCAGGAGATATAATCTCCCCTGTGTGTTCTGGGTCTGCCCTGAGGCCTCCTCTGAGTTGGATATGCTCAAAACATCTTGCCTGTGAAGTGTCCAAGAGGTATCTTGGTCAGACACCTGAATTACCTCAACCGGCTCCTTTCAATGTGGAGGAGCAGCAGCAGCTCTAGCCTGAGCCCCTCCCAAATGATGGAGCCCCTCACAGCATCCTCAAGGGAGCGCTCAGGCACCCCTCAGAGGAAACTTATCTTTACTGCTTGTATCCACAATCTCATTCTGTTCGTCACCACTGAGAACTTTTGACGTAGCTTGACCAGTTTTGTCGAGGCCAGCACCCACTGGAAATAGTAAAAGGGAAACTGGGAACTGGTAAATAACTGTCAGTTTGTTGCAGTTGTCAGTACTGTGTTCTAATCATTACAAAGCTAACGAGGAAAGCTTAGTTGAACCTAGCATAGCATTAGTTCAGGGAGGCTGTGAAGTCTAACTCAGCCACAGTCCCAGCAGATCAGCTGATGCCTTACCTGATAAGCCGTCTACACATCCAGTTTGCGATCTCATACAGGGATACTTCAGCCCCACAGTTGCTGTGCATCTCCCAGCTGCTTTGCAACCCACCTCTTGTGGCGTATGACTTAATCAGTGTCGTATCTGTTGTCACTGATGTCCGCACTGTTCTGCGCTGCTTCCCCCACCACATTCTTTCCACATGTGGTAATGGACAGAAAGGTCCCTGAACAGAGACATGTCACCAAATAGGAATTACTGCTTTCGACTGCGCTGTTCCTGAATGAAATATGTTCTTAATCGTACTATTAGACAGTTACGAGAAGGGAAGATTGTTGAGGAAACCCTAGTAATTGTTCAATAAAGGGTCTCAAAACTAGATGACAAGTCTAAAAATAAAACTAATATTAAAATTAGATTTTTTTTTTCGAGGGCAAAAGCATTAATTGTGCATCTTTAATGCACAACCTGGTGGCAGCAAAGTGATGCATGGTCTCAAGAGTTTTACTTCCTGCTAAACAAAGTTTTTGGAAAAAAACTCTCTCTTTTCTGTCTCTGTGTCAGTCCCACTTTGTAAAGCTCTTCATTAAATGCCGATGGAAGAGCACGCTCACAAAAAATCCACGTGTTGGGGATGCTGGTTGGTTTCAAAATTTACTTGAGCCATATTGATCTTAGCACCTTCATTCCATCTTCCTGCCCTCATGGGAGAATTTCTCATCCAACTTTAACCCGAAAGATAAACAGAGCCTTTCATTGGCTCTTACCACAGAGCAAATATCAACATTGATCTTTCAGCACACAGACAAGCAAGCGTGGTTTGTTCTGGATACACCTGTGTGGAAGAACATAATGCCATCTTGTTTTTTATGCCACTTGCATTGGTGTTTGTTTTGTCAAGTGACTGAACAGCAACTTCACGTCTTTTTTCATTTTAGTTCTCTGTCTCAGCTCAACCTCAGTACTGGAGCACGAACCAAAAGCTGCGGTCCAAAAATAAAGCAGCGTGTTGACATGTTAGAACATTATTTCGTTGCCACTATTAGCTTTGTAAATGTGAAATCATATGAAGAACAGCTTTAAGACTCATGTACCCATTTATTTTTTATATCCCTATTAGTCTTTGTGTATTGATTTCTTGTTTCTGGGAACGTTGCCCCATATCTGGATCCCTGTGACACCCCACATCCCCAGATTTCCTCCCGCTCCGTGTTTTCAAAAGCTCAGACAGCTCAGTGACTTTTTGTGCAAGACTGTGTTTTCTTTACAACCTATCTTTTCTTTACAAACTGCTGTTTTAAGAGCCACACTTTACATTTTGGCAGATTTCAAACTATAGTTTCTGTGTATTGTAATCTTTATTCACATCAGCTGTTTCTGCTCAAACAGCCGTCTGTTCCAACCCACAAGTTAAGTTTGCTGTGCACAGTTTGACCACAGAAAACATCACAAGAAAACATAAGTTACGTAAATTAAAAGCTTTAAAAAGAGTTTCTTTTCTTCTGACTTAACATTACACAATGCTGCCAGTTCTCCTATATATGTTTAGTAAGAACTGGACTATTTAGACTTTAAAGCAGCCACGTAATGTTTGGCTTTGCCGGGAAATGTCAGCCTCAGTGTCTCAATCCCTGCTGGATACCTGTATTCATTTTAAACAAGATGAAACTCTGCCACGCCTCAGTGAAAAGGCCTGTTTTCTATTTTCCAAGCTGTCTGTGTCTCACTCGGGGGTCTTAACAAGCACAAAAGCCGCGAGGCCTATGTGGGCGGGATCCACCGAGGGATAAAACTCTGTTGTGCCCTTAGGCCACACGTGTAAACGCAGCAGCGGCTGAACGCAAGCCCTGGCCCAGATAATGTGTTGATTATAAAAGAAGCTGCCAAATGGAGTATTACCAGTTTGTTGTTCTACAGTTTGACAGAGTCAAGAGCTCAGCTGTGATGAGTCCGAAGAGCAGTCGAAAAGTCGTACATGTGTGCTTGTAATTTAAAAGACTACATGTCCTACAAGGTCAAGGTGCCAAACTTCAGCCCTTGTTTGTTATCTCTTTGAGTGATGATGCTCATGATTTTCTTCTCTTGACATTGTCTTAAAGGACCAGTGTATAAGAATTAAGGTGAGCTGTTGTCAGAAATTGAGTCTAATATGCATATTCATACTTTTTATTGTGTGAAATCACTCGAGGATAATAATCAGTGTGTTTCTGTTCACTTACAAAAGGTATTTATATATACAATGTTAGCAGGTCCCATTTATGGGACTTATCATGTTTGTGCTGCCATGTTTCCACAGCTGCTCAGAATACTTGGAATAATAGTTTTCAGATTTACCATAAAATGCTACCTGAATGCTAAACAGCTATCATTACGGGTCAGCTGTAATAAAGTACTGTTGTGGTATAAAAACTAAACTTCTAATCCCAAAATGTTATCCAGTTAAATTTCACTTTGAAATCCTAGTCTGCATACACCAATCTCTGGACTTATGGATGTGGTTGTGGAAGATTCCAATTTATCCTCATTGCTATTCCTGCTTCACTGAGGGATGTGACTCAAAAGCATTTATTTCAGTATGCCTGGTCCACGTCAGGCAGATCCACCCACCCTTAAGTAGGTTGCACTACTTCGTAGTTGTTATTCGAACACCTCTTCCCGCTTTGGTGCGTACAGTATCTCAGCCTGCGTCATAGGTTAGCCAGCAAAACTGTCCATAGACCAGAGTCCTTCGTTAACTGCTCCATCATGGGGACTAGCTTTATTCTGTTTTTGTTCCCTGGTGGCCACCATAGATTCTCTGACATGTTCAGAAAGGGAGGGGGTGGGAACAGGTATTCAGTTGTTGTAATCTGCATTCTCACCAGAGGATGCCACTAAATATCACACACTGGTTCTTTAAGGTGCAACAAGCCTTCAAGAAAAAAAAAGAAAAGTTTAGTCATGGAGTCCCACAGGGTTCTGTGCTGGGACCAATACTCTTTACATTACACACGCTTCCCTTAGGCAATATTAGTAGAAAACACAGCATACATTTTCATTGCTATGCAGATGATACCCAGCTATATTAATTACATGACACTTGTCCCTTACTTTGATATAGCATAGTGGCACACTGTATATGACTTTTCCCTTATAGCAAGAGGGTTCCTGGTTCAAACCCTAGCTGGGCCCTCTCTGTGTAGACATTGTATGTTCTCCTTGTGCTTGTATAGGTTCCTTGTGTGGTCCAAGGACTTGCATGTCTAAAATGGCCAGATAGATGAATTCCTTAAAGTGTATAGAATGAAGCACCGTGTGTGTATATCCTAAAGTGTTTTAAGTGGTTAGTAAGGCTAGAAATGCACTAAATAAATGGAAGTAAATCTACAGCCAGTTGATGCTTTTATTTGAGCTCATGTGGCTCTGACCACCCATACGTTAATCTCTGACTTCCTTGCATCCTTCACATCAGAGCAATTGCCTGCATTGTTTCTTAACCAGAGGAAACACCCTGGAGTTTAATGAAGAAAATGTTCTTTTCCACATAATGTAGCTGAATATTTTGTCCCACGAATTTTTTTCAAAGAACTGCAAGACTGTTAAAGGGTGTCTGCATTTCCAACACTGTCTAAAAGACCTACAGAGGTTGGGCAAATTAACCTGCTATTGTATAAAAAAAGTGACTGCTGTTTATGCAAATCATTTTGCCCACAACTATACAACAAACTGCTCTACTACAGTATAGTACGTGCTGCAAGTCGCAATCTCATACTTCATTTACTTTGAATGATATATCCCCCTGGTAGGGACCCTCGTCAGGGAGTAAAATAATATCCCCAGAACTTTTTTAGATCCTGGCTGCTGTGGTGCAAATCCATTGAGGTTTCCTAGACTTTGCATAAAGTTCCAGGGAAGCAAATAAACTGAAAAAGTGAAAAAAGATATCCCCATTTCCCTCAAGAGTAAATAAAGGTTTTCATGCCTCCACTGCATTATGGCGTTATATTTTCAGGTTTTCCATCCATCCGTCCGTTCATTACAAATCTTGTTAGCACTACAGGAGCTGACTTTTTTGCTGGATCTTTACCAAACTTTGTGTAATTAATACCTATGATAGGAAGAAGATCTGATTAATTTTATGAGATTGTGGGGTCAAAAATCAAGGCGGCATAGTGGCCAGGTTCTAGGCATTTCATTTTTTTCATGAAGTCTGGTTTCATTTTGGCTTGCCGTGCACTTCCAGTTTTGATAACCTTTCACATGCAGCTATCTCTACTATAGAGATTCAAAGCTGGCATAGTGGGGGAAATGTGAGAAAGAAACCCTCCTTGACGACCTCTTTTTACTCCCCATGCATTTATTTGCTGCGACTGCAGCTCTCTTTGCTCTCCTTTCTCTCTTCTCTTTCCCCTCACCCCTCCAACTGGTCGAGGCAGATGGCTGCCCCCCCCGAGCCTGATTCTTCCGGAGGCCTCTTCCTGTTAAAAGGGAGTTCTTCCTTCCCACAGTCGCCAGTGACCCTGTGATTTCTGTTATTTTTTTCTGACACATATTATTTCTGTGTACACTGCAGTGAGTCAAGCACCAGTAAAATGGTTATGGAGCTGTGTTGATGTTACAATGTGTCGACCATAAGCCTGGCTTTATAAGGCTTATTCACTAATAGAAGTGCCCCGCATTATTCTCATATAAATTATGTTTACATAGGTTGAAATATAAAATGAATACATATATTTTAAGAATTTTTTTCTATATCGCGGTCACCAACAATCATATTCAACAAAATTGGATTTTTGTTTGTACATCTTAGTGCACTGTTTTTCTAACCTGTGTTTTTATCGGTCTGTCTATCCCAACTTGTCTTTCTTCCAGAGCTGTGTGTATGGAGAAAATCAAACGTCCATCCAATGCACAACACCCTCTCTGGCCAAACTGTCCCAGCAGCCACCGGTGGTCACTAAGGTGGCGTTTGTTCTGGATGGCTACTCAACTGATCAGTGGGACCTGATCTATGTTGAAGACCCGCTGTTCCAGGACCCAAAGCTCACCTCCAAAGACAACAAGAGCATCGTGGAGCTCAAAGTAAGGAGGCTTGTACAGAAAACCAGCTATTAGCTGCATTAACTTTATTCAGTTCGGTGTTCAATGAAAAATATCCAAGTCATAACAACATTAGTACGAACGAGCAGAGTGGTCTATACAAAATGGTAACCTTTGCTAAAGTCATGCAACAAGATAGTCATCTGCAGGAACAAATGCTCACAGAATTGTTCCGTCTACAGTACTTAAATCGGAAAATCTCTTTTTATGTGCTGTCACGAAGGTTAGGAATTCTTTTTAGAAGAGAACGAGGAGTAAGCAAAGGAGTAGAAAAATGTGAAAAGCCACAATGAAAGAAATATTTAGTGCTTGTAGGGTTGGATTCTGTAGATTTCTTAAGTTTGTAACTTTTCTGAATAAGATTAGTTGACAGCTTTGAGACAGGTGGAAGTTCACGCCCTGTAGCCGCTGCACTTCACCTCCCAGTGCTCACACACATTCACACGTACAGCCCCCCATGGTCCAGGTCAAGTTGGGAAGGAAACAATACTGAAAGAAAAACAGGATGCAGAGTCTGTTTCCCATCGTTTACACCCTCCACCCCAACATCCCCATCCCTCCTCCTCTGCTATACCTCTCCATGCATGCTCTCTATTGACTTGCATTGTTGTTGCTGCTGAGGTCAAAGCTTTTGACATATTAATGCTGCTTTTTGAACACCACAGTCCCCAGAGCCTGTTGTAGGAACACAATGAAATACATATTTCTCCTCTTTTCCTTCTTTTTTTTGTGATGGTTTGTGGCAGCTGTGCTAAACCTCTCACAGTGAGGGGATCCTGACTGGTTTTTTTTTTCTTCTTCTTCTTCTTCTTCTTCTTCTTTCTTTCTTTTGCTCTTTTCCCAGACATGACCTGAGCCCTGATGCTAAATCCACCTCCAGCCTAGCATATATCCCCTCTTCAAGCCAGACAAACCCCCCATTTTTACCCAGGGGGAGGTGGTACCGGGCATTGCACCGAAACGGGCCACATTTAACGCCATCTGATAACCCCTGCTTTGCAGTGACCTCCTTAAAGGAGCAAATGCTGGGCTCATTTAGCACCATCTGATAACTATAACCCCACATGGCTGCGAATAACGGCCAAATAAAGGCATATTTACCTCTGACTGACAGCGCTAGCATGAAGCACATGAAGGAACAAGGCTGTTGGCTTTGGCTGGGGGCCAGGCTCTTATCACTCCTGATCACCTCAAAATTTCATTGTGCCAGTTTATTTAGAGGGACTGGTGGTATTGTGCTTCTGTTTTTAATAACTTTAGCTTCTCTCTGCGGTGTCTACAGTATGGTCACACCTCCGGGCGGGGGGGACGCACAAGTTTATAGGTGTTTTGGATAAATTTGTGTCGTCTTCGTGAGCCGCCTAACTGCCAGCAAAATGGATGAGTTAGTGAGTTGCCTTGCCGTGTTTGTAGACCGCCAAGCGGCTTTGTGTGTGTTTTGTGCGAAAGAGAAAGTGTGTGTGCGAGTGCAGAAACAGGTGCGAGCCGCCACTCTGTATCAAATTGGAAAATCCCAAGCTGTCACGCAAGGAATGCGATCATTCTCTTTATTGCCTTCTGCTGCACTCAAACAAGTGTGTTTATGTCTGCGCGCAGATGAGGAAGAGGTGGAATCGCAGAGGCAAGGAGCGAACGAGAGGAGAGCGCGAGGGAACGACAGTGTAGGAAATGAGCGAAGACAGAGGAGCAAATTAAGCTGTGTTGTTTTCTCGCTGCTTCCCGTCAAACAGCACACGCACGCTAACTTGGTTAAACGCTCACGTGGTGAGCAGCTGCCTGCGCTTCCAGTCAGATCTCAGAGGGTGTGCTTGTTGTCATCCTACTAGGGGTCACACAGCTAGAACAAGTTACTCTATTTTAATCATATAAGGGGCAATAAGAAGTCAAGTTTATACTTGCTGCTTTCAATCACCATGAGTCATGACGAACTCTGCCAAGAAGAAGAATGCCCCTCATTTTCTCCGGTATTCAGTTTTCCCCCTGGATTCGAAGCCTTCTGCTTACAAATCCAATGTGCCCCAAACAATAAGCCCCAAATGAATTTCTGTGCCAGGCGGCAGAATTAGTTTCGCAACTGCACGAGGAAACTCGCGCTGCAAACATGCAATCAAATGTTTTCCTAAGGAGCTAGACTTTCTTTCCTTTCTTGAGCAATAGATTTCCACACATTCTGAAACTATTTCAAGGGTATCTTTAGCACATTGGCTGCTTTTTCACTCATTTTTAGTCCAGCCCTTACACCTGACCCTCCTTAAAAATACTGGACAAGTGGGGGACAAAAGAAGAAGTGGCAGGCCTAAAAAAACTGACAGCAGATCAGCAGTATCTGAAAGTCCTGTCCGTAAGAAATGGAAAAACTCCAGCAAAGACCTGACACAAGACCTCTGGCCCTTCAGTTGATCCATCTTCTGCTCACTGAAGCCTCATCAGAATTAGTCTCAGTGGAAGGGTTCCTGTCAAAAAAGGCATTTTTAAGAAAGGGAAACAGGGAGAAAAAGCTGAGGTATGCCAAATTACACAAGAACTGTGCTGAAAATCAGTGGCAGCATGTCTTGTGGACTGATGAATCAAATTAGAAATATTTGGTTCAAGTAGTCATCCATATGTGTGGAGGAGGTCAGGAGAGAGATAGAACAGTGAGTGTCTACGACCATCTGTCAAACACGGTGGAGGTTTTGTCATGGTTTTAGGCTGCATTCCAGCCGCTGGTGTTGGGGCTGAAGTAACTTTAAATCATCATCTCGGTATGAAAGTTGCCATCTTATTTTATGTTGTCTGCTTTTAATCTTTCACTTTACGAATCACTGTTCAAGTTTATATCAACCCATTTTGCATATATTGATCTTGCATGTTTCTGAAGCCATTTTTCCTTTCCTCCTCAGTTTTCTTCACCTCACCTCCTTTCTCTTTCTTCCCCATTCTCTCCACTGCAGGGCGATCGGATGGACAGGGAGGCGATGAAGTGCCAGGTCCTCACCGTTTCCAACCGCAGCTGTGAGAGTCTGACGCTAGTAGGAAACACTCTGGAGTGCACCGTACCCACTGAGCTGCAGGCCACTGCTGCCAAGGAGCTGCAGGTGGAGGTGAGACACACCTTCACTAAACAAACAGAGAGACTGGCGATGTTTTGGCTTCTTAAGCTCCCAGCATGGTACTGCAATGACATAAAGCTTTGCAGACTCACATTTACATGTTGTAGCTGTGCACTGTCATTTGGGGGCAGCGTCAAAATAAAAGCCCCATGTCCAGAAAAGTTTGGATATTTTCCAAAGTGCAATAAAAAAAAAAAAAACTGGTCATCTGTCAAATCATGCATACCTTTATTTACCTGACAAAAGTACAAGGGTTTATTGACCAACTGGATTGTATTTAGTAAATATACACAGATGTACAATTTGATAACTGCAACACTATAAACATAAGTTAGGACAGAGGTAAAATCAGTTAGAAATGTGCATATAATATTCAAATAACAGCAGTTTGGAAGACTCCAAACCAGCCACAGGGGCCCACAAGCCAGTGTACTCCTAATGCCGGTCCCAAGCCCGGGTAAATGGTGAGGGTTGCGTCAGGAAGGGCATCCGGCATAAAACCTACGCGACGCCTTGGTGGAGAATACAAGGAAGCGGCCGAAAGGTACATGGTGCTTCATGAAGAGGACAATCAGGCTATAGAGTATGGACCGTGGACTGCTCAGCAGCTGCAGTGTTATATCAAGCAAGAATGGACAATATTCATAATGGCAAAACTACAACAATTCTTATCCTCAATTTTAACACAGTTAAAATAAGGAAAGGTTATGGAACACAGTGGTAAACATGCATCTGCTCACATTAAATGAAGGTTCACATGAATTAACACATCACAGATTTTGGTTTTCATTGGATGTTGGAAAATATCCAAACTTTTCTGGAAATAGGGTTTGTATGTGAAACAGCCGGCACTCTCGTTCATGTTTATGCTGTTGTTCCCCCTTTATCTGAGCCCCTGTTGTCGAGAAGGCAGAAGTCCTGATAGAAAAGGAATGTATCTCCTTTTCTCTGTCATGCTGTCTTTTCAACCAATCAGCAATCAACCTGTGCAAAGCGTCCACCCAGCTGAGCGCTCCACAGCCTCTGTATTGGTTGAAGTTGGTTAAATCTGCAATATAATCTCAGATATCTGTGGAAACAGACCTAAATAAGGGATTATGAATCAAGTTTTTGTTTGCATTAAAAACCAAAAAATGTATGCCTATTTGCTACCAGCCCTATGTGCCCAGGTTAAATAAATTTAAAAAAAGATGTAGAAACAAATACTTACACATTCCCTCATAAAGCCTATAAAGTAAATTTAGACGCGTGTACAGTAGAGAACCCACACCTGTATGTGTGTATGCACCTGCTGCACAACTCACACCTCCACTCTACTACGAACAGTCAACACAGACACGTTAATTAAGATAACCTTTTGTTTATAGAAACTCCTTTTGTTCACCACAGACACACATCCACGCCCCAAATGCACACTCTACCTCTTTCTGTCACACACACACACACACACACACTCCTCACTTCACTCCATAGAAGTCTTGCTTCACTGTACACTGACAGCAACAGAAAGCTTCAGTTTGCGTGTTCATTTCCTTAAAAACAATGCACGGATCTGCCTGGGCCTGTCTCACTCGCCCCTACAATTTTCCTGTGAAATATTGCCTGAAGATAAAGAAAAGTGCTGGTAATGAATAGTTACCAACTAGCCACTTACCCATCATACCCCTTGTGCTATACGCACAAATGCTCAAGGATGATGATGAAACAGATCTAAAAGTTGTTCTCCAGACAAATGGATGCGATACAGCAAAAACCCATAAAGCCACTTATAATGCATTTTTATGAAAACTCCCCTCTGTTTGTATTATCAGGCTCACAGGAGGAATTTCAGCAATAAAAGGTATCATATCAAATAACACCACCTGCTTCTAAAGGAGAAGAGGCCAGCTCACTGCAGAGCAATAACATACACTGATGAAAGATAGAAAAAGTATGTGCAGCTTTTTCAGGCACCATTATTCTTTTAATTGTATTGTGATCAAATTTGGCATCGTCGCAACCGATGACATCTACTTCAAGTTTAAGTTGTTGTATCTCTAGCATTCAGTCACCGGAAGCAATAATAACAGAAATGATGAAACAGAAATTAACATCACTGTAGGAGCCTTCAGCTGGCAGCAGCAGGACTATTCTCCCATCGGCCATATTGAGCTCTTTATTATCCGCTGGGAAAACTCAGGGGAAACACCGCATTCCTTCAGTGTTCCACATCATTTGCAGGAAACTTCAATAACTCTTCTGTTCTAATGCAGACTCTTATAAAAACTAGCTCAGGGAGAATTTATTACACAGTGTGTTGAGTGAATGGGCTCAACCACCAGCTGTCTTGTCACTTAAATACACGTGAACGTTGAAATGTCAGTCCTGTGCTTACTATGCAGTCCAGTCTGGTCATATTAGAACATTTTTGAAAATGAGTTTCTCCTGGCAAGCCAAAGGTCCCTGGTTTGAATCCGGGTGGGGACACGAGCCCCTCCCGCCATGAGAGGGTTGCTTCAGGAAGGGAATTTGGCAAAAAAAACAGCGCCAAATTACCGATGCGGATTCATACATTGTGGCAACCCCTTGGGGAATTACAAGGGAGCAGCCGAAGGTGCTCTAAACCCTTAATTTGGTACTTTGAGGAAGCTTCTATGAAGCAGAGTCTTCTTGGGTGAGATTGGCGCAACTGGATTTGGGCAGTTTCCTTTCTAGCACAACATCTTGAGTTCCATCATATTGGGGAGCAAATGTTTGTGAACCTGCCATCTCTAATTCTTTCGACATCCTGTGGGGTTTAAGTCTAGGAGAAGCCACTCTAGTGATGTCTTGGCTGTATTTTTTTTGTGTCATTGTCCGACTGAATGATGACACATTGGCACAGACTTAACTCTGAAGAAGTTTTTGTTCAAGGTTCTTTCTGTATTTGGCCACATTTATCCTTCCCTCACCTCCAGACAGTCTGCTTGTCACTGTCACTGCAAAAGAACCGTGATGAAGCATGATGCTTCCACCACCGTGTTTCGCTATAGTGGGGGGTTTTGCCAAATGACCAGGAGCTCCTGGTGCTCAGCAGACATAGATTTGAGCCTAAAATTAAATTTTTGTCCCATAAGACCTGAATTTTTTATCCTTTCATAAATCAAAGCATATTAAAAGCATTTTGACAAACCCCAAGCAGACTTGTGTGTTTAAATCACAATG
>VUQH01022052.1:0-14982 GCA_015106775.1 Etroplus canarensis | reverse complement strand
GTGGTTTACACATTTGCCTTACAAGTGAAAGATCTCTGGTTTGATTCCAGGTGGGGACACAAGCCCCTCTCACCATGGAGGGTTGTGTCAGGAAGGGCATCCAGTGTAAAACCTCCACCAAATTACTGATGTAGATTAATCTGCTGTGGCGACCCCTTGGGGAGAGTACAAGGGAGAAGTTGAAGGTACATTTCATTTCTAGCAGAGTAATAGGTTAAGCTGTTTAACATGGTAAGCACATCGACAGTGTAAAATATGTTTTGAACCCAGATGTGACAAGTGAGGGGGAGTGCTGACTGCGAAATTATTTAAGCACCTGTCAGTCACGAGTCGTTAACCAATGAGCATATCCTGGATAATCTTGATTACTCAAACTTAAAATTACCAAAATTTACAAAATGCTTTTTCTCAGTGTGACCTGAATGAGCTCACAGACTCATTCAGAAAGTATTTTCATTGTTCAAAGCCATATCTGCTACCACTCCAATTTTGCACGTTTCTGATTAGAATACAAGAATCATTAAGTTTTGTTCCTTAGTCTAATGCTACCCAGATAGCCAGACTGTCATTCGTCCATCCATTTTCTGCTGCTCATCTGGGTCTGGGTCACGGAGGCAGCAGTCTAAGCAGATATGCTCAGACCTCCCTCTCCCTGGCCACCTCCTGTGGCTGGTGGGACACCAAGGCATTCCCAAGCAACATGAATGTTGCATGATTATAATCTTTCCAATGTGTGCTGGGTCTCCTCCCAACTGGACATGCTGGAAACACCTCATCTAAGAGGCATCGAGGAGGCATCCTGACCAGATGCCCAAACCACCTCAGCTGGCTCATTTCAATGTGGAAGGGTAGCAGCTCTACTCTGAGCTCCTCCTAGATGACTGAGCTCCTCACCCTATCTCTAAGACTAGGAGAAAACCCATGTCCCTGCTTGTATCCATAATCTCATTCTTTTGGTCGCTACCCAGAGCTTGTGACCATGGTTGAGGGTAGGAACATGGATTGACCAGTGTGTGGACACACATAGTCCACACACTAAATACAGTTATTGTCAGTGGAACCTGGCAACCTGACAACCCACAACCCAGTTCAAGGGGAGTGTGCTGCTGATCTCTGCACAAATAGATGAATTAATTTGCTGCTGTCTCAGCTGTTGTTTGACCATTTCAGCTATCCTTACTGTGAATGCACCATAAAGAGGGAGACTTCAAGAACACAGGAGATTAAATAACTGAGAGTTGAGCTGTGTGCACAACTCTTGATGTGCATAATGAGAAGTTTATGAGTTTGGCGCACTCGGAAAGCTATCAATCAGTTCAGGCTTCTGGAATCACTGTAATTGAAACACTGTAAAAATACAAAAGACACAGCTTTCCAACTGCAGTCTGCAGGTTACAACCAATGACTGTAAAACATGGATGACCTGATGGGTCCCCAAAACTGACATCAAAATTTCTCTATCGCCCCCTGCCGACTGGCTGCAATATAGGTCCAATGTCCTGCCCCTTCTGTGTTAGTGGATAAGAAGAGGTTAAAATGAAATAGTTATCTTAACTCTATAATTTTAAGTAATTTTTATCAGGCTGATTTGAGTTCAGAGGGTCACCCTTCTCATAAGTGTTTTGCATTACTAATTTGATACCGTAAAATTGGGGCAGAACCTTGTGAATGGCAGCTCTCACTGCCAATCTGTCATGTCTGTTCTACATCATATCCTAGAGGGAATGTGGGCAGAAGTTAAATATGGCGACTCCACTCCAAATGACTAATGTTCAGACTCCGATTATAAAATTGTAAGATGGCAGCTCCCACAAATGGGAAATTTTGGTTTCACTTTTGTACAGTAGGAGGAGGTGGAGCCACTTCATCTATCTTTTATATAGTCACTGATGGCAACCATTTTGCAACCCACCCCCCCAATCTGGATTTTCAAACCTAATTGTTGGCATGTATGGTCAGTGCAGAGGAGTGTTATCATATAGACTGGAAACTGTACTGCAACCACAGTTATCTCTCCTGGTGGCCACTGAAAAGAATGCAGGTTTAAAACAGTTCCTACCTTGGATTAATTGGTCAGATCAGGAAGCTACATCCATCTTTGATACTGTCTGTTGGTCAGCATGGTACCACTGTGAGCATGTTGCAGAACTAACATTAGCATTAGGTTTAAAGCAATTCTCTGTTCTCACATACACTATCAAAGATCTGACAGTAGGCTCTTTTTAAAATAAAACTGAGAAAAAGACCTGTTTTCACCAGTTATTACAGTGAGGATGAGTGTTACAATGGGAGAGACATTTTTGCCTTTTGGCATCAGATAGGAGATAGCAGAGACAACAGTGATCACATTAATTAAGCTTCTGTAACTAAATAAAACAGACCTCAACTAAAGCCATTAGTAATCCTAATGTTCCCTATATTTCATGTTGAAGTGTCTGCTACGGAAAATGTCTATAGTTGATATTCACATTTCTATTACGCTGATTGGACCTGTAAATGAGACAGTGTTCAAAGACTGTAACTTCTCAAGATTGCAACTTACAAAAGCTTCGAATACAATCTGAACTTCTACCTTTAAGCTGATGTGCAGAAGAAACCTTAAAATGGCAACAGAAATGTAAGTACAATCTTTCTCCGTCACAGATTTTTTGTGCAAATCGCCTGAATTGGCTTTTTCATGCGGATGGTGGCATATGACATTAAAAAAAAAGTGCCGTTCAAAATATTGCATCTTTCCATAAAATTAGTTAGCAAATCACAGCAAAATACTGTAAACAGAACTGTATTTACTTTCAGACTTACTCAAGTTTTGTTAAAATAACACTTTTGATAACAGCAAATGCACCTCAAATAATCTTTGGCTTTTATTTATTTTTTGTTCAATACTTTAAAGAAGTCCCACAGATGAAGTTAAGGCACTATAGGACTTCACTTGGAGGCTAAGTTGAAGGAGGCTAATCATGCCTTTCCTTGATGTCTGTGATATAAAGAAAATGAATGTTTTCACAGGACTTTATGCAGTCCTGTGAGTAACTAACTAGCCCTTGAGTCAATAGCTTAGTAGAACGACCTTAACCCTAGTCTTGCCAGCTATACGACCAGCTGAATGAAAACACCAGAGGTGATCAATATATAGATGACCGGCAGTACACGTAACTTATCTGGGACATCAATATTGGCTACAATTCTATGTGTCTTAAGGAACATTATGCTGAGAAGTTCTCGACTCAGTGATTGCAAGGTTCCCACTCTGGTGGCTGCAAAACAAGCAAAAATCATCGCTCCTCCAACACCATGTTTGACAGTTGGTATGAGGTGTTTGTGCTGATGTGTTTTGCCTGGTTTTTAGACATCTCTGCTTGCGTGTCCAAAAATCATTGTTGCAGATATCTCGTGGTTAGTTCAGATGCAGCTTTGGAAACCTAAGCCATGTTCTTTAAAGAGAGAAAAGGCTTTCTTTTTGCAACTCTTCCAAACAAGTCATACTTTTTGAGTATTCTTCTAACTGTACTGTCCTGAACTTTAACATTTCAATGCTAAGTGATGCTTGTAGAGTTTGAGATGTAGCTCTTAGGGTTTTTTGCAATTTCTCTGAGCATCGCATGGTCCAAACTTGGTGTGAATTTGCTGGATGTCTGCTCCTGGATGGACTGTGGGATTGGTAACACATACCTGAATGCTTGCTCCACACCAGCAAATTGCCAAAACTTCTTGCTTACACTGGCTAATGGTCAATTAATCAAGCATACAGGCTCTTAATTCTTACGGAAGTAATCAGGGTGTACTTAGTTTTTCGCAGGACTCCATACAGCAGAGTCTTGTGAAACTTTTCTTTTTCACATGACTGTATCTAATGTTACAATGGTAGCTGTTCATATCAAAATTTCATATATTGCAGGCCTACATGCAAGTAACTCCTGTGAGACAAAAACTTCGGTTTCAGACTACTTAAAATGCTTGATTTTCAGACAGTTTTTTGAAAAAAAAATCACTCTTGGCTCTTAATGATGTCAGTGATAGTGGATATCCCTAGTACGGTTATCTCTTTCAGCGAGCTCTAATGCACCCACCAGCTGTTCACACCTAACGTGACTTGTACAAGACAGTGAATGAACTGTGGTGTTGCACAAAGACCCATTTTGTGATAAATAGGAATTATTTTGAAATGAGAATCATGTAAAGCCACTGCAGCAGAGTCTAAAAGTAAAAATGAAGCTGAAAATATCTCAGCTTTTAGGCATTTGTAAAGAAGTCTCACATGATGCTGTTATGGCAAAAGAGCAGCTTAATTACAAATTCTTTTGTAATTATCACTGATTCATGATTCAGATTTAGATCTCTATGGAAGGTGAAGAGGATGATTACAGATGAAGAGGAACAGAGCTTTTAAGAGTGAGTGTTGAGGAGGAGGTGAGGGTAACTTGACTGTTTGCTGGGGTGTGGTGGAGGACGGGGATGGGTGGAGGGTGGAAGGGCCTCTTCCTCGTGCCTCCAGTCAAGCAGAAAATCTCAGCAAATTAGTTACCGCGACGACTGCTGGTCGGGGAGCTTTCATCCAGCGCAGCAGGAGAGCCACCATGGGATCGGGATAAGAAACACTCCTCCTAACAACATCTTCCCTCACCCGTCTTCACCCCCCTCCACTCTCTACTTTCAGTCACTGTCCAGCCATCCATTACTGTTTCCTGGCACCGAGGAGGAGCAGAGGGATCATCGGCCTGCTTGGCTGTTAAATGCCTCTCCAGCATTAGCACTCCTGAAGAGGTGTCACATAAACACCAAGCAGCCGCTAAGAACTGCTGCAATCTCAGGAGAGGGCACTTGAATCCTTTCAGTTTCCAGTTTATTAGGGATATTAAGCTAATGCTATTTCAACCTTTTTATATCACGAAGGTCATAATAATGTTCATTGTTTGGAGTTTTGATAACTTTCTGAGTCTTTTTTTTTTTGCAAGGGCTTTTAGATGGATGCTTGAAATAAGGTCTAAGACTCTGACAAACTTTAGATATTTTGTTCTATAAAATAAAACCTCAACTTTTTTACATGGCCCAGAGATGGTGTTTGCTAAAAAGTTATTAAATTAGATTACAAAAGTTATCAAGGACCTCATGCCAAACACAGGAACTGAGTGGTAGTGACGTTTAAAGTGCTATAGGTCATTTAAAGGTTAAGTTTTTGGTTCCATTTAATGTGTGCTTTAGAAATCATAAAAGTAAGTTAATTTAAGGGGATTATCTTACTGACCAAAACAGATGAGCATCATCCATCTGTACCATCATTTTCTTAACCATGCTGGTGCCTATGCCAGCTGTCATAGGGGAAGAGGCAGGACACACCCTGGACAAATTCTCAGTCTACCACAGGACTTGTATCAATATGGATGAATGTCTTGGGCTACATCTCTTAACCACTGAATTCATTGATTTCATTCAGTCCCATTGTCAAAGGGAAAATCAAGCACCTAGCCATGCAGTTTACATTTACAAAAATTTGCGAAAGAATGGATCATTCTAAAGATCTCACTGAGTTCGAGCATGGTGCTGTAATAGGATGCCACTGCTGCAACAAGTCAGTTGGTGAAATCTATCCCCTCCCCTTGAGGGCAGGGTAGTAATACACTGTAAGTGGTATGACTACAAAGAGGAAGGGTTTAGGAACCACATCATCTCAGCCACCAAGTGACAGACCACATGAAGTTACAGAGCAGGATCGTGGTGTGCCGAGGCGCATAGCCCACAAAAGTCGCCAACATTTTGCTAACTCAGTAACTGCAGAGTTCCCAACCTCCTTTGGCATTAACATCAGTACAAAAACTGTGTTCCAAGAGCTTCATGGCATGGATTTTCATGGCCAAGCAACTGCATACAGCATACAGGCCTTACATCACTAAGCGCAATACCAAGCATCAGATGGAGTGGAGTGAAGCATGCTGACACTGGACTCTGGAGCAGTGAAACATGTTCTGTGTAGTGAAGAACCACACTTATCTATCTGAAAGTCTGATGGATGATGCTGGGTTTGGTGAACGCCAGGAGAACATTATCTGCCTGACTGCATTTTGCAAACTGTAAAGTTTGACGGAGGAAAAATAATGCTACAGAGTGTTTTTCCATGGTTGGCCTGAGCACTGAATTCCACTGAAGGGAAATCTTTATGCTTTAGTTTAAAATTTTTTACCAATTTTATGCATCTAACTTTGTGGAAACAGTTGGAGTAAAGCCCTTTTTTGTGCCACTGTGATCATGCCCCAGTGGACAAAGCAAAGTCTGTAAAGGCATGGCTGGGTGAGTTTGCTGTGGAAGAACTTGACTGATCCATACAGAGCCCTGACCTCAACCCCATCAAACACCTTTGGGATAAACTAGAACAGTGATTGCGAGCAAGACTCTTTGTCCGCCATCAGTGTCTGACCTCACAAATGCTCACAGACACGCTCCGAAATCTTTTAGAAAGCCTTTCCAGAAAAGTGGAAGCTGTTCCAGCTGCAAAGGGGAAACAACTCCACATTATGGATTTAGAATGGGATGTCTTAAGGGTTCCTGTGGGTGTAATGTGTAGGTGGCTCAATACTTTTGTCTATATAGCGTATCATAAACTTATATTTTCCACAGATCTTATTTTGTGCAATAACTGAAAACCTTGTTGAAATTTTCCTTACGCTTTTATCAAAGGAACCTTTGTGATGCTAACTTCCTGGTTGCCCTCCATAAAGACATTCCACCCACACTCTATGGAGCAGAATGTGTTGGATTGTATTTATATTTTGATCTAACAGTATTGGTGAGAGATAGATAGTAACTCAAGCCGAAGATCATCTTACGGACCAAATGTACAGACTTAAATAATTGAAATAATGAACAGAATGAAGCTGGAACAGAATTAGCAGCTCAAGTGATGGAACATGATGTTTTTTATTTCCGTTTTAAATACCCAACTCCATAATGTCAACACCATTCATGGCTTGCAAACTTGTCCAAACAGACAATGTGTCAATGTTACAATAACCCTTCACAGGGGTTATAAATCAGAAGTTGGAAAGTGTCAAATATGTATATATGGTCTATCATGCTTTGTCTGTGTTCTCTCTTTCTTTAACTTTCTGCATACAAATAAAAACGGAAATACCTCTGTGAACTGTCATAAAGTGTTTGTGGTTGTCCCCATTTTTACTGTTAATTGCAACAAACACATGGCACTCTGTAACAAATCATGGAGGCAGCATGATTCAGTCAGATAATATGACAGCATTTTCAACTGATCCCATTCAACGGTGGCGTTTACTGTCCAACAAAGCTTTCATTTTCAATTGAGCCCACTGTCTAGAAACACAGATATTAAAATGCAAAGAGGTGTAACAGTGCACATCCCAAGGGAACCCTATTTCCACACTGGGTGCACACTGCACATTCATGTACACACACCCCAGGCCTCTGGAGTAAATCACTAACTGCTAAGAACTGAGCAATGCTCTGCTGTTAAAATCTATAGAAGACTGAACATACGCAGTGCCGCCTCTTAATGGTCCCCCAACAATACACACATACACACATACACACACACACACATAACTTGTATCTCCATCTGACAACAAATACACAGTATCACATGTCCCTGCAGCCCACAACTCCTGACACAAATAAAAATTGTGTCCATTCTGTCAGCTGATGCATTCAACGGCTCTCCGAGCTGTGGACTGAAAATCGATCACTATGTTAAAATCATGTTTTATCAGGTTTTAAAACATGCACAATTGATTTCTGCAGATTCGCTTCCAGATGTACAGTCCATTATGTACTATAGGGGTAATTGCTCAGTAAATTGTTCCCTCTATAAAGTAAATCATGCCTCAAAATCACTGAGTTTGCTTTGTGAAATGAGTTATTCCTGCCTTTTATTTTAAACTAACTCTTTTCTAATTTTTTTGTATGTAGTATTAACTAAATGTTTTAATGTGAACCTAAGTTTTGTTAAAAAAATGACTAAGGACATACTGAGTCTTGGTTGGAAGATGCAGGTGCCACCAATTTAAACTTCTTACATACTGATTTGTTTCCTTGACTCAGTTAATAGCTCTACTTAAATATTATAGGCACGTTTCCACCATGGGGAAAATGAACTTTTTAAACATTATTTAACTCTCAGAAGCTTCTGGAAGAGTGAGAACTTCAGACAGTACAAAAATGCAATTTTAAAACCTGGTTGTGCTTGTAGTTTGTGGCCAGCCAGCGGATTTCAAACTGATGGAGGAAATATAAAACTAAAAATGACTTGATACATCAGCAGACTACTTTTGATGCTAATGCACCTAATGACCCGTGTCTTGTGGCGTGTCACAGCCAAGTGGCAATTTTGGGGGCTGAAATATTAAACCAACGCGGAAGTGTCAAAAACAATCCAATTCCACAAACGGCTCCAAAAGCTGGCAAGTCATTTTAAGAAACCAGTTTGAGATGATTTGAGCTTTGTGAAATGGTCATTCCTGCTGGAATCAGCCATCAGAAAATGGGTACACTGTGGTCATAAATTGCTGGATATGGTCAGAAACAATAGTTGGGTAGATTGTGGCATTTAAACAAAGCAGCCTGAGCCTCTGATATAAAGCAGGATCCATGCTTTCATGCTGTTTATGCCAATTTCTGACCCATTTGATGGTTGCAGCAGAAATAGAGACTTATCAGACCAGGCAACATTTTTTCCCCAATCTTGTATTGTCTGATTTTGGTAAGCATGTGTGAACTGTAACCTCAGTTTGCTGTGGCACTAGTTGTGGTCTTCTGCTGCTGTATCCCATCTGCTTTAAGGTCTGTGTTGTGTGTTTAGAGATTCCCTTCTGCATACCTAAGTTATAAGGAGTGGTTTTTTGAGTTATTGTTGCTTTCCTATCAGCTCAAAGCTGTCTGGCCATTCTCCTCTGACCTCTGGTATCAACAGGGCCTCTTTTAGCCCACAGAACTGCAGCTTACTGAACATTATCCCTTTTTAGGACCATTCGCAGTAAACCCTGGAGATGGTTGTGATAAAATCCAAGCAGATTAGCAGTTTCTGAAATACTCAGACCAACCAATCTGGCAACAACAACCATGCCATATTCAAAGTCATTTAAATTATCTTTCTTCCAAATTCTGATGCTCAGTTTGAACTCAGAAAGGTATCTTGGCCATGTCTGCATCCCTAAATGCTTTGAGTTGCTGCCATGTGATTGGATGATTAGATATTTGTGTTAACATGCAGTTGAACAGGTGTACCTAATAAAGTGTTATTGTAGATCCCCATTCTAAAATGCCCAGCAAATACTAACATGTTTATAGCCCTTTGCAAAACATATTTATGTTCCCCTTTGTGGTAGCCATAAAGGAGATTATTTAAAACCAGTAGTTTAGTTTATTATTAGGGACATGACAGGGATTCTCTCAACTGCTAGCTGTCTGCTAGGCTTCACCTTAGATAATTCAAGTCACTGAACTAGACCCCGTGACTGTGTTTGTGGTGTTGATGCCTTTATGGGGAATTTTCAACACAATTATTTGTTGCTGTCTGGATAATTGCAACAGAACATCAAAGAAGTCTGTGCTCTGGTTTTGGTGAGTGACATTCTAGAATTTCACTAATCTGTTACTAAGCTTGTTAGTGTTAGCTGATAACTTAGCACTGCATCCTCTCGTCCAAATATAACCACCTATGGCTCCAACTGACCGAGTTAACCTCGAGGACTTAGAATGGCCGTCCACAAACCAATGGCTGTTTTAAATTATCATAAATCCTTTATTTATATACAGCCTATAGTTTTAGGCACATATATCCAGTCAGTTTTTAGCACTGAAATAGGCTCCGCTGAAGAAAATATCTGGTGACCTTCTAGTACTTTCTGGGTAGCTAAAGCCTGGTATACCACATTCCTCTGTTGTAACGTCCCACTGTTGTCTAGAAAACACATCAGCAAGTCAACAAACAGAAAATACTTCATAGCTGAAGCCTCTTTTGTGATTCAGGCTGAGAAAATTGGTGAATACTCACAAAAAACTGTGTATTGAGTTTACTAATGAGGTGGTGTAAAATGAAGATCCAAAGAACTCAACAAAAGTCACTTTTTTCTGATTAAGTGTTGATAACTCTGTCATGACGTTGCCAACAATTCCTCCTCACTGCTCAAAAGAAGGAGGCGCAGAAGGATGGAGTGATGATAGATAGATGTGGTCAGGGACTTCTGTTTCTCTGTGGCCTTTGACCCCCCACCCTGCCTCCCACTCTGTAGCTGCAGCTGCAGCAGGCCTACGATCTGGCAACTCGCATGATGATTGATGCCGGACTTTGTAGCGCACACGCACAGTTTATACGTATGTCTCAGCGCTCAGATGTGACAAACGCACAGTCAAGACAGATTTATGCAAATGTCAAGAAGCAGATGTAAACACACTCGTAACTTCCAGGTCCAATCCGTGAAGGTGTTGGTAGCAGAGGGATCAGGTCTAAGGGTGAGTGTGTGTGGTTGAGGATTAGCCCACAGACAGTCAGGCCCTGAACCCTCAGGCCTCCTACGGTGACCTGCTGACCCCCACTGCAGCACCCCAAATTCTGATAAAACCTCAGACGTGCAGCCCAGAAGATCACTTGTAAGATTTAAGAGGCCATTTACATTTTCACCACAGTAACCAGGTTGAAACTGCTTTCTTGTTACCTCTTTCCAGTGAGGAAAAAAATCAGACTGAGCAAAAACCACTAATACTTTAGCTATTACAGAGGTAAACAGAATTGTTCATTTTTAGACCATTTTAGAGAGTATTATCACTAGCAGGAATAAGCAAAGAACCAGAGGAAGGAATGTTTCAAATTCCCTAAAGAAGCTTTAATGCAACTATAATTATACTGTAACTATAATATACTGTGTGTGAGAGGTTGCTAACAGAGATGAATCCACCATGAGTTGTCACCTAATTCAGCAGTTCCTGTCAGAGATTCTTGGTATCTTTCAGCTTATTGTTTTGAAATTTAGCCTTTAACTTTTTTTAGACTAATTTGGCCTATTATTCTCATTTCCAAATTTACATTTTCATTCTTAGACTCTACTAGAGTAGATTTGCATGATTCGCAGATAAAATTCTGGGCAAACTCCTAACTTCACCCTCTGTCCAGCAATTTATCTCTTTTTCCTTTAATCCAACCCTCTCATTAAGTTAACATTCTTGTGATTGGCTGTCCCTCATGAACAGGTTTGTTCAAAAAAGAGCTATCCATTAAGCACTGCTTGCTTTGCAAAACCTGAAAATAGATGTCACTTAAAAGGTGCCTAAATGATCTTTCTGCTTACATCTCAAACAGCTTTCTGTCCCATAAAGCATCTCTTATTGCCTGTTCGCATCCATCCAATAAATTACTGTCATCTTGTGGCTGCATATACCTGCCTAGAACCAAAAGGACATGGCCAGCTAGCAGCTTAGCAAACTGTTAGTAATCAGTGTATTCTGTCCATTCACAGATAAACTATCTCACATCCTAAGAGCAGTCATAAAGACCATTAGTGAGCCACAATTAGAGAACTTCTTAAATTAGCAAACAAGTGAACATAACACCTTGTCTTCCCTTTATCAGCAGCAGTCTGGTCTTCATACTTCCCCAACCTGGTCAGCTCCCTGAAAACTTTTATGTACTCTAAATGAGTAACCTGTGAGGATAAGATCTCAGTGCACTATCTTGTATCTAATTTTGGTTGTTTAAATAATTCTCATATCTGATGTTTTATCATAATCGGAATACTTTATTAATCCCAGGGGGAAATTACTGCTTTTAATCCCAGGGAGAAATTGCTTATTTACTTATTTATTGCTTCTTTACATGCTTATAGCACATTTAATCACCTCTGTTTTGCAATATGCTTGATATATAAAGCAGTCTGGTCTTCAACATGGAATATTCTAGTATCATTAAAGCTGTGTGAGTCCATATTAAAGCAGCAAGAGGCAACACTTCAGACTAACGGGATTGATTTTCCTTTAAGACAACACTGATATTAGAGCCTTCATCCAACTGTCACGTTAAAAATTTGCAGTGATAGAATAATTAACTTTTCTCAAAACTTTAAATGAAGTGAAACAATGTGTTCTTTTTTGTCTCTCTTTGTCAGTTTGAAGTGAAATTCAAGAAGTGAAAGGCAAAAAACAATATTATAACATTTGTAGGACCAGCACCCTGTTTGCAATGCTTCTTTCTGGGTGTAACTGGTCATCAGAGGGCCCGATTTTACGGATGTTTCAACTATAATGACAATAGACAGAACAGAATTGCTTATTTTGAAATTTTATGAAGTCCCAGTTTATTTATTTTTCCCACTCTCTAATTTTGTCCCTTTTTTTAGTATTGAACAACCTTGCGGACAGCTCAGTGTGGATCTGGTTGTGGTCTTCTGAAGGACTCGGCTCCTCCGCTTGTCTTATCTGAGCGCGCTCTGAGTGGTATGTAACGCTAACAGTGATGGCCTGCTGTCCTCTCACCCTTTCCCAGGGAGGAGGGGTTGACTGGGCAGGTCTGGCTCACTCTGTGTGTATGTTTAAGAGGGAAAGTGTCTGATCATCTTATAAGAAAGTCAAAGCTGCTTTTGTGAGTCAGCACTTGTGGGTTTGTTTTGGAGGAAATGAGTCTCTATGTGTTATCTCTGAGAAGTTATTGAGCATTACAGCATT
Organism: Etroplus canarensis; assembly: GCA_015106775.1. NCBI lineage: Eukaryota > Metazoa > Chordata > Actinopteri > Cichliformes > Cichlidae > Etroplus > Etroplus canarensis. The sequence continues at coordinate 2,307 of VUQH01022052.1, read as the reverse complement.
TCTGTCACTGCCTGCATCCCTCTGTGTGTTTCTGAAGCTATGATTGTGTGTAGGTGTATGTGCTTGTTGAGTGGAGACTTGCAGGGCTCTGGTCCATACTGGGATGGCTGGGATGGTGTTGACAGTGCTTTGCCCTTTCCATATTTGTACATGGTTAGTGTGTTAAGATGCAAGCCAAGGAGAGAGATAAGGAGGGATGTCTGGACAGGGTATATATGTGCTTAACAGATTGTGTGTATGTGTAATCACAAAAGAAATGTGTATTTATGATTTCTTCAGACTGTAATTTTTTTTGGTCTTATTTGTATGTCTGCTGCATGACAATGTCCTAAACCTCAAGTTTGTTGCCGGATTTTGTGTAAAAACTTGTAGCCAATGAGGCGACAGATCTGCAGATTGTCATGGCACGCTGTCATTCTTGATTTCATTAGCAGTCTGGATAAGATGCACAAGGCGAGATGAAGAAAGATAATAATTTTAGGGATAGAAAAACTAGAGGAAGTGTGTTTGAAAAAAGAATTTGTGACAAAAACCAAAAACCTGATTCTATTCATAATGGACAGAATTTCTAAGTGCAGCCAAGAGATGGAGGGTGTTGGTTTCAGTGGTCTGAGGATCTTATCTCTGCTTTTTGGAGATGATGTGGTTTTCTTAGCTTTACTGAACTGTGACCGCCAGCTTGCAATGTGGCAATTTGTGGCATAGTGTGAAATAAAAGGGATAAGAATTAGCACCTTCAAGTCTAAGACCATGGTTCTCAGCTGGAAAAGTGTGGCATGCCTACTCCAGGTCAGAGACTAGTTGGTGCCTCAAGTGGAGGAGTTCAGGTCTCTCAATGGTCTTGTTCATGGAGTAAGGTCAGTGTGGAGCAGGACATTGACAAAATGATTGATGCAGCTCTGATGTGGACGCTGTAGTGATCTTTTGTAGTGAAGAGAGAGCTGAGTGTGAGTGCTTGTTCAATCCATGTTCTTAGCCCCACCTATGGTCAAGAGCTGTGGGAAGTAGCTGAAGAAATCAGCATTTGGATACAAGCGGATAAAACAAGTTTCTTCCAAAGGGTGTCTGGGTCACTACTCCTCCACACTGAAAGAAGTCCAGTTGAGGTAGTTCGGGGATCTGACCAGGATGCCTCCTGGACGCCTGCTAGTTGAGGTGTTTCCTAGAGGTCCTGGGGCAGATCCAGCACTCACTAGAGAGATTACTTCTCAGAAACACCTTGGAAGTAGTGGAGAATGCTGCTGGGGAGAAGGAGATGGCTGGGTGTCTCTGCTCAGACTACTGTCTGAAGACGTTGTAGAAGATGATGGATGGATGGATGGATAGATGGATGGATGCCAAAAATGTCCAAACTCCGTAAGAATTGGAGTACAACAATTTCATCAGCACATATTTCCCCCCATGCTGGGAAATAATTATTACAAATAGTTTTGCTTATATGTTTGAAGTATTAGAAGTAGGGATGGGAATCGAAAACCGGTTCTTGTTGAGAACCGGTTCCCACTGTTTCAATTCCTTGGAATTGTTTTCCATTTTTGCAAACGATTCCCCTATCGATTCCAGTCGCCTCGAATGACGTCACCACGTTGCGAAGCGTCATTTACCCAGCAGGAAACATGGCGCCTAAGCGGCACAAACGCTCTAAAGTTTGGTTATACTTTACGAGAAAGGATGACAACAGGGCAACTTGCAATACTTGCAAAGTAGATATTTCATCAAAGGGAGGAAACACTACGAATATGCAAAAGCATTTGCTCACAAAACACGCGATAACCTGAAAGGAATGTTGTGTTTTTGATCCGCTCCGGACTAGTGAATCTCAACCCAGCAGCAGCGGTAACGTTTGCCCGTCCTCTCCCGTTAATACGGCAGGTAATAATCAACTAACATTGCATATTATGTTAGCGCGATTTGCCTTATTGCAAAACCTGCTATTACTGTGCATTGCATTTAGATGACCACGACGAGAGAGACGGACAGAGTCTGGCTGGCTCAGATGCTGGCAGTTCTCGCTGCAGTCTACCGGTAGTTTCTCCTTTCACAGAGGCAGGGAACCCCGTGGCACCCCATCGAGGAGCCGTAGGCTGTGGATCTCTTAAGATCTCACTGTTGGGTTTGTAAGGTCATGCTACTCCTAAATTTCTATCTTGTTCAAAGATAAGATACAAAACAAAGTTCTAAGCTAATCGACCTGTGTGTCCTCCTTTTTTTAAAAATAAGAATCGATAGGAGAATCGATAAAGAATCGAATTGTTAAACAGAATCGAAAATGGAATCGGAATCGTAAAAATCTTATCAATTCCCATC